>CM070520.1:1288610-1472908 GCA_036346375.1 Guadua angustifolia
AACTCGTAATTAGAAATAGTAGAAATATCCTACTAACTGTGAGGATGTATCTCCTGCCTACCTGTCACGCGGCATTTTTCCGTTGTAGAAACTACAGTACCAAGCTATATAGCTTATATATTTGTTTTCCCACATATTTCACAAACACTTGTTAGCTTATTTGGCAGCGACTTTTAGCGTCTCATGTTCGAATCCAACCAAAAGCAGTTTTTGCCTCATTTTATCCCATCAACTTCACTGATTTAATTGGGCTATTAAACCATGTTGTAAATTTTTGAAACTTTTTTGAAGGGGTCCATACCTAACCTATGCAAAAAATCCGGATCATTATCAAATTCGTGTGATTTTTTCAAAAAATCTGACAATACTACTAATGCATTTAAAGCAACTTCGCTGGTTTAGTTGAGCTACTAAATTTGCATATTCTTCAAGATTTTTTAGGAGGGTCCTGGGAGCATGCTAATGCTACCATAAAAATTCCAGATAATGATCAAACTTTTGCGATTTTTAAAAATCCTGACGGTGCTACTTATGGACTTAAAGCAACTTCACTGATTTAATTAAGCTACTAAATTTATAAATTCTTTGAATTTGTGAGAAGGGTTTTGAGAGTATGCCTAAGCTACTATAAAAAAACCAGATCATGATCAAGCTTTTGCGATTTTTATAAATTATGACAATTTGGTTTCTTATTTTTCCTGGAGATGTTCTCAAAAATGATTTTCTTTCTCTGTTAGAATCTCTACCTATATTGGCGATTTATTCAGCCCGCAACAACATGCGGCCTGTTGCACATCTAGTGATGGGGAAGTTTAGAGGACTCCTGAATGAAATTGGATTTGTTCCAGTCTTTCAGATCAGACCATTGCCATTTGCAGCTGTCTTGTAGCGCCCATTTCCTCGCTGGCATAATCAAAGGCTGCTGAGCTTTTGCAAAACCACGGGGCAAAACCAGAGGAGTTGCGGTTCAAGTTGGAATATAAACTTGTGAACAGAGCTTCTGAACTTCAAGGAATCGACAGCACAGTCAAAGCCAGGGCAGCATTTTTTATTTTTTTTTGTTTGAACTCAATGGGCAACACTGATGGATTGAAAGAACAGAAGAAGGTGGTTGGAAAATTTTGATGTTCTTTTCTTTTTCCCCTTTAGAAAAGAAAGGATGGAGACGGCTGGGCTTGTTTGTTCCAACAAAAAATTAATTCGTCCAGCCAAGCCCAAAGTAAGTTTGCCTTGAGCCAATCCTGATTCCTGATGAGTAGCTGGCCTAATTGACTAATACGGCTGATTACGCGCTCTAAAGCGTTAGTGTCCTTCCGATCCATATATGCTGTGCATTTTGCCTGCCATGCATATCTGTATAACCGGCCGACTAAATGGCCGTATCAACCGTTTTTCAATACACTGCTTCTGTCCGGTCACTCGGACCTTGATTTAGTGTCTTTTGATATGTGCCAACTTCCGACATGTGCTTTCGCATTTTTTGTGGATCAGTACGCAACACCATAATGCAATACTGCAACAGTGAACGAACAAGAAACAAGTTCCGCTTTTGATGTTTCTATATATCAACCCCTAATACAATTAGTTGCATAAATCTTGAAGTAAACAAAGGGATAAATAGTCATCATCCATCATTTATTTATGCTTTAATATTTATGCAATTTTCAAAAAGTGATGCACAAAAACATCTCCCAAAAACCAGTTCAACACATTGTAGCATGTAATCGCAAGATAAAAAAAGAACTAACCTAAACGGGCACAAAAAAAGAATAAGACTTGGTGCCAGATACGTAGAGAATGCCACTGCAGTTGATAACAGAACAAAGCCCAGCGATTCTATTAGCTGAATAAATGTAGCGGTCAAGTTTTGTGTACCATCTAACTCTATTACCTAAACAAATCAAGAAGTCAAAATTCTTCGCGACACCTAAACAAACAAGTAGACATCAATAGTGCTTCTCGTTGTGACTGAAGGAAGGTTCATTCCGTACAAAAACAGAAAAAAGAAAGAAAGAACCAAACTAGAGCAAAAAAGTTACAAGCCGAAGAGAATGACATCGAAAAGTGAATACTAGCATCCGGACGTCAGATTTTTTTGTTTTCTTCGGACGCCTCTTGAAACATTTTTTGTCTACTTCTGCAACATTTGTTACCAACGCGTGTAACATTTTTTTTGAACGCTTGCAACATCCGTTTACTGTAGCGTTTGTCGAAGGAAAATGTTGCACGAGTTAGTAGAAAATGTTGCACGCGTAGAAAAAAATGTTACAGAGTGTTAGGACGTCCGATGTCTAGCAAAACCGAAAAAGAATACAATTAAGGATGTGGCCTTCCTTGTCCTAGTCGAGCCCTTGCTGCTTTTTAATGACGATGAGCTGCTTGAGCCTACATATTCATTTTGAGAAGCTGGTTTGGTCTAATTAATATTCTAAATTCAAAAAGGTATGGGATATTGTTGTTGGGAGCGACCACCGCCCCCAACTAGGGATGGAAATGGGCCCCGATCTCCATTTCCCCGCAGGGAATTCCCTTATTAGGGAACGGGGACGAGGGAAATCTCTCCCCGCGGGGGCTTATTGGGGAAAATGTTGCCCCTGTCAGGGATCGCGGGGACAGGGATGTTCCACTGTTTTCCATCTCCGATCTCTATCCCTGTCCCCACGTTATCACTAACAGGTGAGAGTAAATGATCATTCTCAAAAGAAAAAAGAATATATGTGAGGTAATTATTAATAAACATGCTAAATATGAATTACTTTAGTGATTCAATCATATTTCAATCACACATGCATCATTACTCTAGCGATTCATTCATGTAGCATGTGATATTTTATATAGCATTTTCGAGGATTAGTCCCCGTTGGGGATCAGGGACAGGAGGAATTAAGCCTCGTGTACAGGGAGGGGGACGGGAAAGTTTTTCTTATCAGGGATTGGGGATGAGAGGACACTCCCTGCGGGAATTTTCCCCGTTGCCATCCCTGCCCCCAACAGCCTGACGGATGGCGACGGACATCGATGACACCCCCTCTGCGTGAGGGTATCAAAAGGTGCCGTCCTAAGCCTGAAACCTCCAGGAGCACACCAAAGGCACCCAACTAGCTTCAAAAGACCCCCTTCGCTCAATGCATCACAGAAGGCTTCGGTCTCAAACCAGGCCCTTCGACCAACCTCCGAAGGTGTACCCTAGAAGGGGACACCAGGGGCCTCGACCAACCCTCGAGGGGGGTATGGCAGGCCTCTACAACCCTTTGGAGGAGTAGGGGCACAAATGTACATTCACCCTCGGGTAACAGGAGCTCTATATATAAATAGCCCTTGCCCAGGAGTTGTAAAAGAGTTCTATTCTTCCGAACAAAAATACTAAGAACCAGAATGTGCTTCACTCTGATTGTCCCCCTGTTTCTTTGGGTCTTCAGACGTACCCCCTCGGGTCCCGACGGGTCCCTCCGTCGCACCAACCAATTATCTCGATCGAGAACTGACCCGACTACAACAGGAGGAAGTGCGGAGGCCCTGCGACGCCTCGTGTCCGCGAGGGGCCTCGTTCGACCTAACTGAACTCGCGGCAATGCCACAGCTGAACCATTCGAGACCCTTCCCGCAGTTGCGGTAGCCAAGATTCGAGTCATCCACGGGGATCCAGGGTCGCCCGCAAGCATGGGGCTCCAGCTAGCGCGTTGGCCGGAGTCAGTGTTTGAAAATGCATGCCCTCTATCGAGGCATATGAGGGGGACTTCAAACCATCGAAGTTCCTCTGAGTCTATGAAACTGCCATCGAAGTCGCTGAGTGGGGGGGACGATACCACCAAATTAAGCAAAAGGGACCGCTCTCGCCCTATCGGAGGTGGCCCTGACATGGTTCTTCTCCCTACAGGCGAGTTCCATATACGCATTTCTAGGGCAACTACATGGAGCCAAAGGATGAGGAGCATCTATTCGCTACAAGGCAATCCCCCGGGGAGTGGCTACGAAGCTTTTTCGAGCGTTTCACAGAAGTCAAGTGCCAGCTGAAAGGCGTGGCGGAGTCCACCATCATCAACACCGCCAAATGCGGTCTCCAGCTCGGACCCTTGGCCGAGAGGATGGCTAGGACGTACTCTTGGTTGCCAAGCTCTTCGACAAAATGGAGGAACATGCTTGAGCCAATTAGGAAGAATACCTTCGGTGAGCTGTCGGGCCAGAAAAACCCAGTCACGTTGGGCAGTCCTTAGCCCCAGTCGACTGCCTCCTCGACTCGATCGGGGCACTACAGGAAGATAGGAGGGCGTCGCGTGTACCACCTCGAGGGTGGCGCCGCCGCCGCTAGAGACGGACAAGGACGTCGAGCCCCCGGCCGGGGACTGATGATGGGGGAGGGGCGCAGCCGAGGCCGCACCACAAGCTGCATGCCCAACCGAGGCAACTACTCACTGGTGTGATCACCTGCACGGCGAAGGCTCCCACTGTCCCACACCAGCAGCCACTGCCGCACCATCACGGCTACGAGGGATTACATGAACGGAGGCAATGAAGTGGCCGCTGGTGGCCCTTCGCAAGACCAACGTGCCTCAAACCTGCCACCAGTGCCTAGGCCACAGTTATGTATAGGGGCGGCTCCCGAGGACCCTCCCCAGAGGATCATTAGCTCGAACAGGGGGTTTCCTTGATTCGGAGACGTAGTCTGAGTCAATCTCGGTTCGTGCGTGTGTAATTAGCCGGCCAGGAGCAAACCGAGTAGGTGCGTTAGTCGGAGCAACAGTAGGATATATAAGCAAGGGCCTGTACTCTATCTTGAATAAGCAATGAGTAAGAAAAAGAAGAAGAAAAAAGGAAGCAACTGACCCTGTAGCTCAGTTGGTTCATCCCCGTTGTTCTTGAGACCAGAAGGCCGCGGGTAAGGTCAATTTTTTTTGTGATCTGATATCCAAGATGATGTCGCACTCTCCAAGAAGTGGTGTCACCGATGATGAGGTGACGTCACATGTGATGGTGAAGGAGAGTTTTGCCGTCTCGCTGCATTATCCGATACGCACGAAGAGCAATATGCACCTTGGGCAATCAAGATGAAGATGTATATGAGGGCTCAAGAACTATGGGACGTGATCGTGGACATCAACGTGGATGTGCGCAAGGATCAGATGGCCTTAGCGGCTATCTATAGAGGTATTTTAGAGGAAACGCTCTTCCTACTGGTCAAAAAAAGAGACGGCCAAATTTGTGCAGGAGGCGTTGAAGATGAAGCATCTTGGCACATCGTGTCAAGGAGGCAAAGGTACAGACCCTTAAAGCTGAGTTTGAGGGGCTGCACATGACAGAGACAAAATCGGTCGACAATGCTATTTGGTTGACAACAATCATCAACAAAATTAATGGGCTTGGCGAAAAGTAGAGGAGAGTTATATGATAAGAAAATTCCTTCATGTAGCCTCGGCAGGTTCCTACAAATCATCTCCACCATTGAGCAATTCGACGACCTCAAGGTGATGAAGATCGAGGAGGTGATCGGTCGCTTGAAGGCACATGAGGAATAGATTAGGGGATCTTGCAGCGGTGAAGAAGAGAATCTACTCCTGACACACGCTGAGTGGGAGGCACGATGACGAGGGCCCCCTCGGTGGCTCTAAAGGTTATGGTCGATGAGGTCGCAAGAATTGGCAATTTGGTATGGCAAAAGTGAGGTTTTATAATTGTAATGATTATGGGCATTTCGCTTCAAAGTGCCACAAGCTGAAGGAGGTGGAAAAAGAACTTCTAGCCGAAGCTCTAAGTGATGATGAAGCGGAACTACTTTGATGTTGTGTCAAATAAGAGAGTTGAGTCCGTGACGTTGAAGAGGTGTGTTTGCCGTCCTAAGTTGGTCCATCAGAGTTCAGTCCGGGATGTTGAGGAGATGTGTTAGCCATCCAAAGTTATGCGGAGATGAGACCAAGATATTGAGGAGATATATTTGCCATTTTGATTTAAGTAAGTTGAGTACATGATGTTAAGAAGATGTGTTCCCCATCCTGTATCGAGTAATTGTTAGGTAAGTTATAGTTGAGACTGACTATCTTAACAAGTTAGAGTTGTGTTTCAAGATTAAAAGAGTAACTGATAGTTTTAATCTTGTTTTGGAAAGTATTGTTTTGGTGTGTGCGAGTACATTTGGAGATGTAGTCCGAGTCAATCTCAGTCCGTGCATGTGTAGCCAGCCAGGAGCAAACCGAGTAGGTGTGTTAGTCGGTGCAACAGTAGACTATATAAGCAAGGGCCTGTACTCTATCTTGAATAAGCAATGAGTAAGAAAAAGAAGCACAAAGAGGAGCAATTGAGCCCATAGCTCAGTTGGTTCATCCGTTCTTCTTAAGATCAGAAGGTCTTGGGTTAAGTCCTCTCGGGTCAAATTTTTTCTGAGCATATCTCACAATCGGAGGCTCGCCAAGGTCAACCAGGTTGGGTTTCTTCAGGCTACTTGAAGATACAAATCTCATCACATATCTTAACAATTTAATTGCACCAACTTTAAAACTAATTGCATAAAAAAGTGGTATCATTTCTTTTTAAGGCTTTGATCTCTTGTGATATGCTACTTCGTGTTCTCACCATGTATAGCATAAATCTTGTTTCCATCTGCAGGTGTACAACTGCATATGATGCTCCGAGGCGATCACAATGAACAAGAATATGGTCTTCGAGTTTCAATATTCGCAATATTATGATTGTTAGAAAAACGACGCGCAACACATATGAAGAAGATCAAACACAACGAACAAGAGACACGAATTTAACGTGGAAAACCCTTACGGGAAAAAACCACGGGCGCCGGCCGGCGAAGAACTTCACTATTTTCTGGAGGAGTTACAAAGCGCTGGGAATCAAAATCGCCCCAAGCGGAGAAGGAAATATATAGACGGAGGTGACCTAGGTCAAAATCGCCCCAAGCCTACCGGCGACGGGCCTCCGCTACGCTCCGACAGAAGTTGGCCATATCTCTGAATTTGGATCATAATTTAATAATGATTAACTTTTGTTTAAACACTTCTGAAATAAAAAAATTATTGTGTAGCTAAATATATTTTTGGTAAATTTAAATCCATTATTGATGTAATGTTCTCACGACTTCTCACTGTAAATAGCAATATGTTGTTCGAGTTGCAATATTCATAATATCCTCTGGGTTGCGAACGGAAGCAACCTCAGGCACATGGAGAAAAGGCATCGTTCCTTTTTTTTCCATTCCTTTTCGTATTTTTTTTAGTTTTCTCTTTTTTCCATAGCTCTATTTCCTTTTCTTTTATTATCGTACGTGACTTTCTTCTAACTAGCCTTATGTGAATAGATCGTAACGTACCAGATGGAGAAATTGGGTTAGGCATCCAAACACAAAGACACCCTGCAGTAACCCAGCAAAATCGATCAAGTTCCCTGTTCTGAATGCAGCAGCTTTATTTTTTTCTCATAATATATATATAAACTTTACACGGCAACCTAACCTGCATGGACAATTATATATGCAATCACGAGAATATAAATCATTTCTTTTTATTAGAAACCGACGATGTGGTTAACTTTGTTACATCAGAGAGACAACGATCGATTGACATTTGAGAATCCAAGTTGAATCATCTTCATCAAAGTCTGTTACAACCAAGCAGGATAGTCAGGCAGTCCATCAGCTATACAAACACATGATATAACAAATACAGCACAGCAAAAAAGTCCGCCATGGTCGTTGTACCCATGCATCTTTGGATAAAAGCTATCACAATATCCGTGTATCTAGGATGGCTAGTAAATTAACAATCCACCGGCATCCTCTCAATAAAATGGGGCAATTCATCGTCATCGGCAGCAGATCAATGATCTCTCCATTTCATAGTAAACAAACTCCATTTCAAACTTGACAGTGTATATATGACCATAAATCATCACACCCAGGGACCAACGAGAACGATGTACATTACAACTTAGGGAAAACTAGGTAAAAGGCAGCTGATACTGATCTATTAATTCTTAGTGCAGCAGTAAACAGATACATATAGAGGCAAGGGTAATAACCTCACTGGGCAGCACTCTGCGTCGTTGCTGTCGATTTGGTGTAGTCCTTTTTTATCTTCTTCAGCCTCACTACCACATCGCTCATCGTCATCCTTTGCTCAGGCGAGTCACTCGAGCAGAGCAAACCCAGCTCGAACACTGGCACAAGAGAGCCATCCAAGTTGCAGCTAGAAGAAGAAGAGCCGTGCAGTAGCTGGCCATCCACAACATGGACAAGCTCTGCAGGAAACGCCTGAAGAACCCACTGCCTGAGGCTCAATTCTCCAACAAACATAGCATCTGTGGGTCTCCTTCCGGTGAAGACTTCAAGGAGCATGATCCCATAGCTGAACACATCACTCTTCCGCGATGCTTTTCCAATTGAACCGTACTCTACTTAAGAAATTCACAAACAATAATGAAATTAGAGCATGATTGATCAACCAATGGCTTTAAAAAGAGCTTGAATGAACAAGAGTACCAGGTGCTAGCTAGTACCTGGTGCCATGTACCCAACTGTTCCAGGCATGCTCGCTGAGATCATGGAGTTGTCATCAGTTAACAGCAACTTTGCAATGCCAAAGTCGGCCACATGCGCCGTCATGTCTTCATCAAATAACACGTTGCTAGGCTTCAAGTCACAGTGCAAGACCACCTCGCAGTGCTCATGGTGCAGATACTCCATTGCCAGCGACACGTCTAGCATGATGTCCAGCCTCTGAAGAAACTCCAAGTTCCTTCTGCCTTCAGAGTAGTGTAGAAGCGTCTCTAAGCTGCCATTAGGCATGTACTCAAGCACCAATGCTCTGAAGTCTAGGTTGGAACATGTGTTCAGAATCCGTATCAGGTTGCGGTGCCTAGCCATGCGAAGCACACGACACTCGGCATCGAAGCTTCTCATGGCCTGTTCCCGCTGCATGTCTAGAACTTTTACTGCAACCACCAAACTGTTGCTCAGTTGGCCCTTGAAGACCTTTCCAAAGCATCCAGACCCCAACAGGTTGCTATCGCTGAAATTATCAGTGGCGCGAGCGAGCTCATGGTAGGAGACTAACTGATGGCTGGTCATGTCAACCACACCGGCAGAAACTGTCATCCCTTGCTGCTTCTTAACCTTCTTTCTAATCAATGCATATAAGCAGGAAGCTAGGACTCCAACTGCTATGATGATAGCAGGAAGCAAGAATTTTAGCATGTGACTGTTGGTTCTTCTAGACTTGCTACGACACGGTGGAAATCCTAAACGTGAAGCACCACATAGCCCCGTGTTCCCCACCAAGGATTGCAGGCTAATGTTTGAGAAGACACCTCCTTCTGGTATCTGACCTTGTAGCTTATTGAAAGACAGGTTCAAGCTAGTGAGGTAGGTAAAATTGACCAGGTACTTCGGGATTGTGCCGGAGAGATCGTTATGGGATAGGTCCAAAGTTTGCAAGCTGGCTAGCTTGCCAAAAGAGTCTGGAATCAATTCATAGAATGAATTGTGTGATAGGTTCAAGTAGGTTACCATTTGGAGTTGTCCAATCGAATCTGGTAGGCCACCAACTAAGCTGTTGGCCGAGAGATCCAGGCTGTTAATTTGTTTTAAATTGCTTATATCAACTGGCAATGTACCATTTAAGAAGTTTTGAGACAGATCTAGCTGGATGACGCTATTAAGATGAAACAAACTTGGGTGTATAGTTGACGCTAACTGGTTGTGGGATAATATCAGGTATTCTAACGTGGTGAGGTTACCGATGTCCTTTGGTATGGAGCCAGAGAATTTGTTATTTGAAAGGAACAATCTTTCTATATTCTTTAGCATTGCAATCTGAGATGGGATGGGGCCAAAGAAGCTATTTCCAGAGAGGTTAAGCCACTGGAGATTCTCCATCATCATGATTGATTCTGGAATTGCACTATGCAGTTGGTTTATAGAAAGATCTAGCCAATTGAGACTAGTTAAATTTGTAATCGTAGTTGGAAATTCACCGGTTAACATGTTCTCACCTGCAAGAAAAATTTGCAGTTGACTTGACAGATTCCCAACATAGCCAGGGAAGCTCCCAGTGAAATAATTCTGTTGTATGTTTAGTACCTGTAGTTTCCTACAATTGGAAAGAACAGAGAGGAAGCTGAGATCCCCCGGTAGGTGGTTTTGTGAAATATCAAGTTGCAACAAAGAGTTCAAGTTACCAATTGTTTCTGGTACTGATCCAGCCAACAGGTTTGCGTACAATGATAGGGTTGCTAATTCAGACAGGTTGCCAAGAGAAGCAGGGATGGATCCAGTTAGTTGATTGTCGGCGAGACCCAAAAATGAGAGTTGGTCCAGTTGTCCAAGTTCTACCGGAATGGATCGTCCTAGGTTGCAGGATGACAGGCCTAGGACACCTAGCCGAGTGAGGTTGTAGAGCGCAGCAGGGATTGGGCCAACAAGGTCATTCGCACTCGACTCAAGGAAATTGAGATAAGCCAATTTGCCCAGCCATGCTGGCACAACACCCTCAAACGAGTTCTCTTCTAGGGAAAGAACCTGGAGGTTCTGACAAGCTGCGAGACCAAGTGGAATCTGACCAGTGAAACTGTTTCCTCCGATGCCGATTATTCGTAGCATTGGGAGACTAAAACTTTCATTGCCAGGAATAGGACCAGTTAAGTTGTAGTTGGCAGTGAGGTAGATAACATTTAGTGTAGACATGTTGAAGATGGCCGGTGGCACTGGGCCGGCAAGATAATTGGCTTGCAAGTTAAGGTGCTCAAGCATTGGCAAGGAGCCAATGCAATCTGGTATCGGCCCTGACAGGCTGTTGTTGCCAATGCCCAGATAAGTTAGCAAACGCGTATCATTGAATAGATTGTTCGGTATCGAGCCAGTGAGGTGATTCGTCATGAGACTTATGTAGTGAAGATTGTGCAGGTTCTGCAGCTCTACAGGGATTGGACCAGATAGACGGTTAGACCTTAAGACAAGTACTTGAAGCCTCGTTAGGTTTCCTATGGTAGCAGGGATGCTACCCGACAGGCCATTGAATCTAAGATCTAGGACTTTGAGGCGACGGAGTCTTCCTATATCATCTGGGATCAAACCCGTGAGGTTGGTTCTGGTGAGGTTAAGGACAGAGAGGAAAGAGAGGTTACCGAGGTGAGGAGCAAGCAAACCGTGGAGGGGCACGTTCGGCAGCTCCACGGCGGTGATGCGCTGCCTGCGTCGGCTGCACGAGATGCCGACCTAGTGGCAGAAAGGCCACTAAGGATGCCGAGAGGGTCAGACAACTAAGGATGCCGAGAGGGTCAGACAACTGGGCTTTGAAAGCCATTAGCGCGGCGAGGTCGGTGTTGCTGCTGTTGCTCTTGCTCGGACCCAGAGAAGATGCAGCAACCGCAGTGGACAAGGCGATCAGTAGCGAGATGGATGTGAATGGAAATCTAAGTGCCATGTCTAGGGAGTGATGCATTGGCGAGAACAGAGCACTGCTTTCGGGGACAGCCTGATATGCTTTAGCTCTCTAGTTCATGCAAGTCGTTTCCTTTGCCACTAACCGATGAGTCAATCGGACATGGATGATTGGGCATATTGATAACACCTGGAAAAGCTCCAGCAAAAAAAATTTGAGGACCAACCGAGGTCGGGAGAGCTTGCTGAAGACTTCACCAGAGTTGGAAAAGAAGCGCTCGTGGTGGGAGCTTCTGGAGAGCTTCGGTTAAGGGTTAGGGTTTGTGTGGAATGAAATGAGCAGCTCGTTGTTCAATTTATAGGGCAGACGGCTGCCGAAGACTTCGCCCCGAGTTGACGGCCGAAGACTACGCTAGAGTAAATGGGATAGAAACCGATATACAGTTAGCCTTAAATTCAACAACTCGTACATCCAGCTATAAATTGGGATTGAGAAATTTTAAGTGTTTTATATTCGGAAATAATTTAATTAATTTAGAAAATAAATATTTTCATACTGAAAATTCAGAGAAAAATCAAATTAAACCCTGAGAAATAGCAAACAAAATCTCATAAATCCAAGAAAATTAATAGATACCGACTATAGCAATTGAAGCACAAATAAAATATAAAATAATATTGTTATTTTTACACAATAAATAGTTATAAAATGCTGAAAATTCTTTTTAGCATGGAATAATATTATAACAGCCCCAAAAATTCTAGAAACATTCAGGAATTTAAATATGGAATTTTGAACTTTCTAAAATTATTTCCAATCTAAATTTAGTTTTTATGTTTACAAAAAATTGCTTTTAAATTTCTAAAAATAGGAAAAACATTTTTAAAATCGAGAAAATTCAAGAAAAATTATTAGAAAATACAAAAAATTGAATTATTTTATAAAAATTGAGGTTTTTCTGGAAAAAATTTCTCTCTCTATTAAAATCGCTGCTGACTTACGCTTCCTTCGCCCGCAACAACATGTGCTCCGCGAAGCAACTAGTATTCACCCGAGATGCAGAAAAGTGCTGCTGCGTGCTAACGAAACACGTGCCCCTGCACCTCGGCGATGCTATTCAACATCACGAGGAAAGCAGAAGAGAAAACAGAGCAAACAAAACGTAGTCTCCGAAACAAAACTGATAAAATTGCAAGAAAGAGTAATAACTAATAAAATCATAAATTTGGGAGGATATAACATTATCGTTACTATTTTTGAGACACGACGACTGTAAGACATATTCTCTCCACACTTCAAATTTAAGGAAGAAGCGAGACTCGAACTTCGTCGAGTAGATTCAAATTTCACTAGTCCGTATCTCCGGTCAAAGCGAGCAGCTTGGCTAGCAATGGTCAAGGGCCGCCGCGCCGCCTGCTGCTGCTCGTCGACGCAAGCTGCCAGCGCCGTGCGGAGAATGCCGGAGGCAGCAGGGGCGAAGTCTGAGATCCGGCGGTGAGCTTTGTTCAGATCAGAATCGCTTGTCTGCCTTCAACGCGGAGAGAGAAAGACAGAGAACGAAAAAAAAGAAAAAGCTCACAACGCTATAGCGTTTTTCTCCAAAATGATCATACCCATTTCGAATCTAAATAGCCGCTAGATGTAATTTTTCGTTTAACCTGATTTTTTTGCTTTACCCTTATCCGATCAAACTCATTCTCCACCCCTCATCAATATCTCTATTTTCTCTCTCCTGCCTTCAACAACTACCATGTCGGGTGCAGGTGCAGCGAACTATGACGAGAGACCAGATGAGGCAGGGGCGGAGCCAATGGTTGGCACGGTTGGGCCGTGGTATAACTAATGCTTCGGTTCGCTGAGTATTGTTTAGCCCTCTGCCCTATAGCTTATGACTAGAAATGCACGGAAGATATAACTTACGGTCGCGGAAGATGATATAATCGAGACTTTCATGGCCATTAGAAAGCGTAAGCCTGACATAAAGAAGAAGAAGTAGAAAGGTAATATTCTCTGAACTATTACAAAACTATTGCAAAATATTCTCTGAATTATTATCCTTGTGATACAAGCCACAAATGGACTAGAATGTAGATCTTTGGGAATTGTGGGAGGAAAGATGCTCACAGGCCCCATATGAGACATAAGCCGAACACGGCAGGTTAATGGCGCAATTTTTGTCAATATCACTCACGTAAGCATGCTATTATTCAATTCTTCTAGAGGGAAACAAATGAAATTAGTAATTATCAACTAGCATTATTTTTTTGTTTTAAACTAACACCGATCATTCTTGAAACTTTTTTTTTGGATCATTGTTGATACCTGATAGCGTTAGCAACCCATTTGAAAAATGTGCATCTGTTCTTTCGTGAATAGGTGTTAACACCGAATTTTTTTAAAAAATAATACATTTTTTAATAATTTAATAAAAACTCTAACGCAGTCGGTTAAGTAGCTATCCAAGCTCACGCACGTCGTGACGCAGCTTAAACAAATGAATGATTTTATTATAATGTAGAAGCTATGTATAAATAGCTGAAAGCTAGGTTGAACTTCCTTTTGCAGCTTATTATAAAGGGAAATTAATTATTTATCAAAAGATTTCTTATAAAAAGCTACAGCTAATTTTCGGCCTATAAAACTAAAAAACAGCTTTTCAGAAAAGTTATAGCTCCCCCCAAACAAGCTCTTTGCCTCGTATTTCCACATCTCCTGTCAAAGCATGCAGCTTAGCTAGCTATGGTCGAGGGCTGTGGTGCTCATCGAAGTAACCGCCAACGCCATGCGAAGAATGCCGGAGGCAGCAGAGGCGAAGTTTAAGACCCGACGGGAGTTTCGTTTAGATTAATCATCACATATTTATAAATATTGTTGTCAAATTAATCATCACATAAATATTGTATTCTATCATAAATGTTGTTGTTAAATTAATCATCATATATTTAAAAATATTATTATCAAATTAATCATATATATATATGTATATGTCACGTGTAGAATTAACAGATAGATAAATTTATCCTGGTAGGTACGTTACGTTCGTCTTGATTCTGCAAATTATGAATCACTGTGCATCCGTGAACAAACCGACCGCATATCCATTAAAGGGGTCATTAGCTAGGTACGTTGACCGCATATCGCTCGGGTCGTCTATTACGTACAAAATGGCATCCAATTTGGCCTGAAAGCCTGGACAATTTGCAACTTTAGCAAAATAGTTGTCCTCTCTGAAACTCTCTAAAAAAACCCGTCGGTGACCTGGCGCATATCATGTGCTACACTTGACTTTAGTAGGGGAGGACGTGACAGGTCAACCGAATCCCCGGAAGGAAGGAGGCCCTACGTACAGGCAGCAGCGTGTTGGCAGACAGGAGCAACTTTAGCGTGTAGCGAGGGGTGGGTAGTACCTGACAAAAATGGCATCCACTTTTGCCGGAGAGCCTCGACAATTGGCATGCTATGTCATGTCGTTGGCGTTAGCTTGCTTATAAGAATCAGTTATCTAATATTATAAACGCTGAACGTAAGGAAAAAATTTAGTATGTTTTGTAAACTGAATTTGCGAAATTACAGGTTTTTTTCTTCAAAATAACTGGTGGAAAGATCTATTTACGATTTAATTTTTTTTAAATCTTCGAGGTAAAAAAACTGATTTTTTTTTTGCAAAATAACCGGCGGAAAGATCTGCTCGTGATCCTAATTTTTTTTAAAATCTTTCAGACCGAAAGAACCGGCGACCTCGTCAAATTTGCGGAACTACGAGGTCCTTTTCGCAAAATAATCGGTGGAAGGACCTGTTCACGATTTCAATTTTTTTTTAAATCTCCCGAGTCGAAAGAACTGGACTACAGAGTCTGTTTTGCAAAATAACCTGTAAAAGGACCCGTTCACAATTTCTCATTTGCCATCTAAGGATCCGTTCGTAATTTCCGATTTGCAGGGAGTTTTCCGGAAAATTGATGATGTGGCGGTGGGGTTGCTCTGAATCCCCGTGCATAATATATATATTACTAGTTAGAATCGCGAAATGCATGCCATGAAAAATCCGGTATGAGTTTTTCTCAAAATCGAATTTGTGAAACTGCAGTCCCAGATGAGTTTTTTGCAAATCGAACTTGCGAAACTGCAGGTTTTTTTTTCAAAATAACTGGCGGAGAAGGGACCGGATGCATTTTTCTATGTTCGCAAAACCACCCACTGGGCAAAAATAGTCTAGAGGAAAAAGGGCGAAAAATTATTCGAGACGTCAATCTTCTTTTATCGAGCCTAACACTATACGCGTTCACCGAGTAATAACACACGTTTTAAAAAATATCAGAGATCGAGATAGAAAATCGAGTTGGGGAAAAAGTCTAGACATAGAGCTGCACACATTTCTCTGGTGTCGAAAAATTTTTTCCGAGGAAAACATTTTTTTTTCGGCGAAAATATTTTTTCCGGTTTTTTTGGGTGGCGAAAATATTTTTCCCGGGTCTTTTGGATGGCGAAAACATTTTTTCCGTTTTTTGGCTAGTAAAACATTTTTCCGTTTTTTTGGTAGCGAAAACATTTTTCCGGGTTTTTCATGGCGAAAACATTTTTCCGGAAAAAGCGGAGAAAGGACTCGAACGTAGAAGCGAGGACCTATTTGTTATTTTTTGGACCTGTTCGCTATCCCGAAAAATTAGAAAAGGGCTTGTTCGCGATTTGAAACTAACGGGAGGCTTGAACGTAAAATGCCGTGGGCGAGGACCTAAACGCGAAGGAAGAAAATTTTCTTTGTCTCGTGAAATTACAGGGACCTATCCGCAATTCAAACAAGCGGAAGGGTTTTTTGCAAAACTACCAGATGACACGTGGGCACGGCCGTTGCTTCTAATCCCATCTCCTTATATGGAGTATATTCTTTGTCTCGAGAAATTACAGGGACCTATCCGCAATTTCGAACAAGCGGAAGGGTTTTTTTGCAAAAACTACCAGATGACACGTGGGCACGGCCGTTGCTCGGCAATCCCAGCGCTCCTTATATGGAGTATATACATCTCTGTCACGTCTAATAGGCCGATCGAACAGTTCATTTCGTGTCCCATCTGATAGTTCCATTCTGGATAAGCGATGAGTTGCAGATTTGGATGCGTCTAAGTTTTTCCCTTTTTTTAATAAAACTATAAAGTTGACCCACACGTTGTGATGGCAACATATCTGGTGTAAATAGTTGTTCAGTACTAGAATACTAATATTTATTGTGGGTCATCTGATCTATCATGTGTTGCTCGGATTGAGAGTAGTGAAACCCCTTAATTATCACTTAAACGGTTTTGCGAAAAACCCTCTCTATTTCTCTCCTCATTCCATGAGGAGGTTCCACCACTCTCAATCCGAGCCGCACATGATAGATCGGATGGTCTACGATGGATACTAGCATTTTAGCACTGAACAACCATTTGCTCTAGATACGTTGCCCACGTTGTGTGTGCAACTTAGTAATTCTCGTGTGATTTGATTTTCGTTCCGTGAAGGCTCGTCGAATAAAGGGTCAAAATATTTTTCTTTTTTTTTAATTTTTAGTATATTCTATATTTTTCTAACGACGGTAAATAACTTGCCATTGATTTTATTACATAATAGTTAACGATTTAATTATATATATGCACAAATCAAATTCTTTAGCTTATTTTATTTTTTTCTTAAATTAGCATTTTTTAATTTTGATTCGAATAAAACTAAAATTTATATTTTTCACTTAATAAGAAATTAAAAAATCCTAATTTCCTTTTAAATTTGGATGTCGAATGAAAATCAAATAGCTAATATCTTTTTATTTTTTATTGTATTTAGTATGAACTTTTTTTAATATAAGCTATTATAACTCAAGTCCGCTATATGAACTATTGGATATTTTTCTTTTAATAATAACACCTAATTGCTATTATAATTCAACTTAATTAGAGTCTATCAGATTAAGTGCAAGATGTTTTACTTTTTTATAGAATTTTTAGCATATTTCTCTTTTTTCCTTAGCAACTCTCTACAACCTTTTAATATATAATAGATTAAAAGGGAAGGACTTTAGGTTGCTCAACAATACATGAAGTCTTATTGTTTTGCTTTATTATTTATTTTTGAGATGAAAATAAACTTCCATTAAGCGGATGATCTAGTTTAGGCCCTGTTTGTTTAGGTTTAAACTTTTTAGCTTATAACATGAAGTTAGCTTTTGAGCTTAAACAGCTTAAAATTAATCGGCTTTAATACGTGGAGGATACGGGTAAATTTACCTAACTTCATTGGTATAAATCTAAAACCAACCCTCAATAAACAAAAAATATCTCTCTGATGGCTTTTAGTTATATATAACCTTATGGTTTTTGAAAAAATCCAGATAAAAAACCACGTATTCATTTAGACTTCAACTTTTTTAACTTTTAAAATCAGAAAAAAAACCTAAACAAACTGAGCTTTAACCACTAGTCACCACGTCCAAAACAAAGAGGATGGAAACAACTCGAGCCATACAAGGTGACTCGAGGGCTCCAGCTGGAAGCCATATTTAGCAAAACAATCGGCTAGTTCATTAACCTCGGGCGAAAAGAAATAGAAACACTAGCAAACCCCAACACCATCAAACTCCTCGCTTCAGCGATCGACACGATCATCCGAAGCGTAACAAAGCGTCTGTGCATCACTCTCCCGTTTTGCATTTTTATTTCTGATGAGAGAGGGGAATCCATGAAGTTATCCTTGTGATACAAGCCACAAATGAACTAGAATGCAGATCATTGGGTACTATTGGAGGAAAGATGCTCTTTTTAAAAAAAAAAACAGCAAAAGCTGTGATTAGATTATATTAGAAGGAAGAGGTCAAAGTACAGAGTTTGGAAGACGAATGAATGCCGGTTACATCCGAAAGAAGGTCGCAGAGGACGTGGACCCAGCGAGGAATACAAAAGGAAAAACACACACATATAGATTAAGGTTGGCGGTAGAGAAGGCTCATCAGGTGCAAAGCTCTGGCTAGGGTCCAGCTGGCAGTTTTATCTTTAATCGACTAGAATATTTGGTCGTAAGAAGTCCAACTTCTTTGAAAGACTCTATTGTTTCGTTCTTTCCACCATTCCTAGCAGGTTAGGATAATCAGCATTTTAACACCCGAAACGATGTAGATTTCATTGGTCAAGGTGTGTCACAGGCCCCATTTGAGATAAGACGAACACGGCAGGTTAATGGCGCAATTTTTGTCAATATCACTCACGTAAGACATGTTGGTAACCGATAGCGTTAGCAACCTCAATTTGAAAATGTGCATCTGTTCTTTCGTGAATAGGTGTTACACCAAATTTTTTTCAAAAAAAAATACATTTTTTAATAATAATAAAAAACTCCGAAAAATTACACACATACACCTTTGTCACCAAATGAATTAGTGATGAAGTCTGTGGTTCTGTTGCCAATTCATTTGATGATAGAGTTGTATTTTTGTACATATTTTTCATGTATTATTTTATAAAATTATTTTTAAAATATATTCTTTTAAAAAATTCATTAACACCGCAAGGTCGAGTCACGAGCCCACGATTGATTAGGCCGATCGGCCAGCTTAGTACGCCCGAGGGCCTAATAGTCATCATGGGCCACAATTGATTAGGCTCATCGCCCGTAGTAGTACAAGTTTTGCGATGCTAATAGGGAAGGCAATCGGGTGGGTACCTCCGGGTACCACTGCCTTAAACCCAAACCCAAACCTAAACCCGAACAAAGTCCCGTCTACCCAAACCTATTAAGCTTTGCGGGTACAGATATGTGCCCATACCCAAACCCAATAGGTACCCAATACCCAATGGGTACCCACGGATACAGATCTGTGCACGAGCACCGAAGGGCGAAGGCGGAGAGGTGAAGGGCGCTACGGCCGCCGCATGCTCCTCCCCTCTTGCAGACGCGGAGGCCATGGCTCGATCCACCGGAACACTAGACCTCGGGGTACGCACGGGGAGCAGTGCTTTTCGGGTGAGTAGGGGCCACCTCTCCTTCTATCTCCTTCTCACCTCTCCTTTCTCTCTCTTCTTTTGGGCACTATGCGCGCCGGGCCGGAGGGAGCCGATGGGAGGAGTCGGCGACAAGGGGAGGAGCAGGCGTTGGCCGCCGAGGGAGACAAAGGCAAGGGGAGAGAGGTCGAAGCAATCAGGCGATGGGGGTAAGAGGAGGGAGGTGATGGGATCGAGGGGAATCAGGGAGGAGCCAACTCAGCCGAACAGTCAGTAAGTTTGTTTTTCTAATATAACTCTGAAAAAGTAGGCTCACATGTCATGGGATACCCATTGGGTACCCATGGGTACAAATTGACACCCACACCCATCCTATGGGCTTATCGGGTATCCAAACCCATAAACCCATAGGTCTAAAGTGCTACCAATACCCACTCTTACCGGGTTAGGTACCCACGGGTACCCAAACCCATGGGTAAAACTACCATCCCTAGATGCTAACCAGCGAACGCGCAAGTGCAACCATAGTAAAGGCAGCAGAATATCAAGCCCCCATTTGCCACGACAAATACTCTGGTAAGTAAAAGCTAACAATCATGGTAACCAATGGAGCATGCGGTTGCATCTTCTTTGTGAAGCCATGGCATCGTTATTCTGAGCAATATATATATACATAAGCTCATGTTATCATATCATCTTCTCTGTGGAGCTCGCTTGCTGCGGCTCGCGGCCTCCGCGCGCATGTGTGCTTCCGGCAGCATTGTCAATGATGGATGACATATCTGATATTTGTTTGTGCAATTTGCAATGGCATGCAGAAAATTTTCCTATTATAAAATGCTCGAGAATAGGGAATCCCATTCCACAGATGGCCAACTTCTCTTCATTGGTTCCTGTTATGAGCAATTTCATTTGGATATATAAGGGAGGCAGATGCGCAAGGATACCAAGGCCATCCTTTCACAGCTCCTTTAGCCAATGTTCCACGCTATGGAGTTCACCTACCCACATGGGAGTAGGGGTGGGCATAATTTAACCGAAACCGAAAAACCGAACCGAACCGAACCGAATTAACCGAAAAATTCGGTTTTTTCGGTTTTCGGTGTTCGGTTCGGTTTTTATTTTGCTGCTGTTCGGTTTACGGTATTCGGTTCGGTTTTCAAACTCCAGGAACCGAACAGCCGAATAGACCGACTAGCGAGTAGCGAAGCCACTAATTCACCTGTTCGTTTGGTTCCGCTCAATCGGCAGTCCGCCAGTCCCTCCCCTTGACTCGATTCCTCCCGGCTCCCGCCCCCAATTCCCCATTTCCCTCCCAACCCTAACCCTAGCCCTAGGCCACCGACTCGCCGCCTCACCGGCTCACCGCTGGAGCTCGGCGCTCGGTCTGCACTCTGCAGTCCGCTGCTCCGGGCCTCCGGGCTCCGGCCATTCGGCGTCTCTCCAGCCTTCCCGTGCTCCGGCGTCTCTCCAGCCCTCCCGTGCTCCGGCGTTCCGTCCACTTCCGCCCTTCGCGCCGATCTGTACCCTCCACTCCTCCAGGCCCTCGGCGACTCGTCGACTCCGCCGCGACCAGCTCATCCGCGAGGACAGCGACTCCGCCATTTCGCCGCCCAAGTGCCCACCTGACTGGAGTGCGGACCTCCTCCAAGCTTCGATTTCTTTCTTCTACTGCCGGCCGCCGCCTCCATTGGTGCTTGTCGTCCATCACTGGCTTACTGCTGTGGCTCTGCCCTTTTATCTCTGTTTCTGATCTACTTATTAATCGTTATTGAGGGTTTGCAGTTTGCATCTCTGGATGAGTGTGCTTACTTATACTAAAGATTGCTTGATGGTTTGGAGATGTCCCTATTAGACATGTGTTGCAACTGATTAGTATTTAGTATTATGTTATTATGATGTTCTCTTTAGGCATATTCTTCTGCTTGAATCTTGATTCTTGTTGGAGGTAGTACTAGTGGATCGTAGCTATGGTTCTGGTATCTGTTTTGAATCACTTGAGTAGTTGAGTTCCCTCTTCCTTTAGAGTGCGTATCACTGGCCTTTTATCTTCTCCTGTCTGCTGATTTACCATTTCTAATCATCCATGAATTCATCTTACAGTCTGTTGAGTGTTGCATTCTGGAATCTGGAGCTCAGTCTGGGCTCTGGCTATTCGGTTAACCGAAAAACCGAATTAACCGAACCGATTTGGTTCGGTTAATTCGGTTCGGTTTTTCACTTCAATCGGTTTCAGTTCGGTTTCAGTGTTTCAAAAACCGAAATTTTCAAAAACCGAAAAAACCGAACCGAAAAAACCGAAAAAACCGAATGCCCATGCCTACATGGGAGCCCCCGGAAACAGGCACAACATATAGTGTCAGGAAAAAAGCGGGGAGAAGCAGGCAGAGAACTCAGTTGATCGGACCATTCAGCGAGCAGAAATTCAGCACTGATATGCAGGTATTTTGAGGTTGCAAAGCTTTTCAAGGGAAGAGAGCAAAACACCTATACATGGCGGAGTTTCTCTAGAGACAGACAGATGGGGCCATGCCGAGTCTCTTCAGGACTAAAGAGGCATTTTTGCTCTCATGGACATGGGCAAAAATTTATCTTCTCTCAGATGGGAGCTGCTCAATCCTGATGCTGGGGTTGTTTACCTTCCACTCCCTTTAATCGTGTAAGGGCATGTTTGGATCCTTGGGCTAATTGTTAGCTGGCTAAAAATTAGTCCTAGTCCATCCAAACAGGTGGGCTAATTTTTAGCCAACCTCTGAGGATTGATCATGCACCTGATACGACCTAGAATTTATGCAAGCGGCAGTATTTAGGATTGATGCAAGCGGCAGTATTTAGGATTGATCATGCACCTGATACGACCTAGAACAACGAAACTCTTCACGGAGAGCCTCTCCCCCATTTATTGACATCGGCCACTAGTCCCCAACGACCTACCTGGTTAATGATCCATGCTTGAATTCACTCATCAGGGAGAGCAGAGATGAAATAGGGCCGGAGAGGAGCGTTGCTAAATATAGCAACAGGGCTCCGAGTCCTAAACCTATTTTGATAATTTTTCTCAAAATACAACCTTTGTTGGAGTGTTTTTTTTCCATCAAAGCCCTATAATTACAATTAGCAACCCACTTAGGGCTCCTCTTGGAGATGCTCTTAGGCGATCCAAACATGGCCTAAATACGTGGATCACGGTGCTAGTTTAAACAAAGAGAGAATCTGAGTAGTAAATTTAGTAGCACTCGTAGCCCATGCTGAGTCCTTGTCCTCGTCCTTTAGTATTAGTTGTCCACATGATTGGCGGAGATTCAGTACGTGATTACGGTCGCGATAATTACGGCAACTGACGTTATTTGATCGTCGGATTAATAGCCTATTATTGTGCTATAAATACCCACCGTTTTTACCACGAAGGGGGAGCCATCCAAGGGATCGATCAATCAAGAGAGATCAGAACAGATAGAAAATACAGACTATTAGTAACACTTGCAATACGATCTTGGAAAATACATCCACCGCTGGAGTAGGATTATTATCTCCCTCGCGAGAGGCCCGAACCAAGATAAACCATTGTCTCCTTGCTCACTGGCATCCTCGAAAGCTTAGGTCCTTCGACACGAAGGGGTAAGTTGGTCCCTCGAAACAACAAGTAAGCTCGACAGGTAATCCGATTGCTAAACGTCGACAATTTTGTAATGTGAGTGCCTTCAGATTGTGAAATTAAAGATAATTTTAAACTCGAATTTGTAAACAGATGTTTGGAATTTGTATGCTTCAATGAATTGATTTAAACATTCAACCATTGCACATTAAGAGTGAACAGTATCATTCAGACAAGGTTAGTGCTCTTTGCAAATAAATTTTTTTATCACAAATTGAGTTTCCGTTGCAACGCACGGGTACATGACTAGTTAATTGCTGAAAATGAAGTGCGATGCATGACAGAGCTAGGAGGCGACATGAACTTTTGGGCATGTACTCGACTAAGCGAGGATTGCTTTTGCTGGTCCAACTGTTTTTAATTCATCAGTTATGGATATGGGCAATAGCAATATCAAGGTGGTATATTTAAAACCGATTTTTTTATTTTTATGATATAATTTGTATAAGTATTATTTTTCTAAAAGATACACATATATTCCTCATACTATAATTCATCATAAAAAAATTAGTGTTAAATTCAGTCAAAAAAAAATATATGAAGCTTGGTCCTAAAAACCGAAATCTTGACGAAATTCACTACAAAAATTGAAAATTTTCAGATTTTATTCCACAGAGATTTAGAAATTCGGCCTCACCAAAAATCAGAAATCATGCATTTTGAACCTTAATCAGATCACGACCGTTGTTGAATTTAATTTTTTAAAAAAGATAGAGAAGTAGAGTAGTGCACTAGTAGTACTCGTAGCCCATGCTTGTGCCATCAATAATGTTCTTGGCCGATGCTGCCGGGAAATTTCGTTGGCCTGTAGTCGGCCACGGTGGGGTCCTTGTCCTCGTTCATTAGTATTAGATTAAATAAAGTTATCCACGTGATTTCAGGGGCCGGTCGGGGAATCTTTTCTTGGCGGCGTGCTCAGGAGGCCATCCTCCGACGTATGGGAGTACTATAATAGACCTGTGCTCTAATGGAGTGCTACCGTACCCAGTAGTCCGACGGAGCAAGCACTACCACCAGTCCACCACAAGCGGTACTCGAGCTAACAAAGCAAGAGAGAGCAACGCACCGATCGAGCATGGAGTTTGCGACGGGAGCCATGAGCAGCCTCCTCTCCAAGCTGGGCGAGCTGCTCAAGGAGGAGTACAAGCTGCAGACGGGCGTCAGGGAGCAAGTCGAGTCTCTCTCACGAGAGCTTGAGATCATGCAAACTGCCCTCCGCAAGGTCGGCGAGGTGCCGCAGAACCAGCTCGACGAGCAGGTCAAGCTCTGGGCACATGATGTCAGGGAGCTGTCCTACGACATGGAGGATGTAATGGACACCTTCCTCGTGCGCGTGGACGGCCATGAGGCCATCAACCAGTACTGGCTCGAATGGCTCCGGGAGAAGATTGGCAACTTCTTCAGCAAGCTCAAGGATCGCCATCAGATCGCCCACGCGATCGAAGAAATCAACAACCGAGTCCAGAAGGTGGCCAAGAAGCATGGCAGGTACATACTCGACTGCATTGTAGCTAAGCCTGCCGCAACGTCGAGCATCGATCCTCGTGTGTTGGCTTTGTACAAAGATGCGGCACAGCTCGTCAACGTTGATGGGCCAAGGGACATGCTCATAAAGATGCTGTCCGAGGGTGGGGATGATGCGTCCAAGAAGAAGATGAAGATTGTCTCCGTTGTCGGATTTGGAGGATTGGGCAAGACCACTCTTGCCAAAGCAGTGTATGACAAGCTTAAAGCGGATTTCGATTGCGGGGCTTTTGTTCCGGTCGGTCAGAATCCTGACACGAAGAAAGTTTTAAGGGACATCCTCATTGGTCTTGACAAGCAAAACTACGTGAATTTAAATATGACAATGTTGGATGAACGGCAGCTCATCGATGAACTCCAAGAATTCCTTGAGAACAAGAGGTACGCACGAATCACCTAGTTAATGCTAGTCATAAGCTTAAAGTTAACTTATTTAATTACATTCTAGGCTTTAATACCAAGCTCTTTCACAGTACACTACATTCAATACGGACAGTTTATTCTTTTTGATTCACTGGATCAGATTAACTTGAATTTATTTCGTAAAATTTCTCTTAAAACCAGTACCTTCTTTCGTATCACCTATGACCACTTACTTCGTCCTATGTAATTGTGTTTTACAACCATACATATTCGTCCAATTGCCTCTAAAATATTTTAGTTTCTCCTACCATTTCCAAAATTCCGGTGGCAACCATTTGCCAATATATTTTCAGCTATGGAACATGCTATAGGAGAGCTCCTGACAGGACATCGAGGGCTACTAGCTAGCTCTCAATCTGTGGAGTAATTAGCTGCTTAAGGCTTAAGAGCATATATTAAAGAGTATAATATTAGATGGATATCGAAAATAATTAAATTATCCCTAATTAGATGGATATTTATTAGAGGTATATAGGGAACATCACACTAATTTTGCATTGGAACATGAAATACGATCTATGGGTAAAACCATTAAAAATAAAAATAGGAATAATTGGATATTTGCCACCCTTCAATTGGTGAAATTGGATGGCATGTACAAAAAATGCCACTCCAATGGCATGATTTGTACATGCCATCCAATTTTCAATTTGAAGAGTGGCAAATATCCAAATGACCTTAAAAATATGCTAATAATCCTCTTCGTTGCATGTTCCTCCCTCCTACCTTTTCTTTCTCCTTACTTTTTGTTCCTTTCAACTTTAAGTGTTTCTTGGGGCACCTGGCTTTTATAGATTCTTCAAATAGTTTTACTAATGAGGCTTTTGTGCTGAAATGCGGATGTGTAGGTATTTTATTGTCATTGATGACATATGGGATATGAAATCATGGAAAACAATCAAATGTGCTTTGGCTGATAGTTGTTGTGGAAGTAGAATAGTCGCAACTACTCGTATTTTTGATGTTGCCAAATATGTTGGTGATGTTTACAAACTACAGCCACTTTCTCGTGATAACTCTGAGAAATTATTCAATATAAGACTGGTTGATTGTGAAGGCAAGTGTCCCCATAATCAATCCAAAGAGGTATATGACAAAATTTTGAAGAAATGTGGTGGTGTACCATTAGCTATTATTACAATAGCTAGTTTGTTGGCCAGTAAACTAGCGGAGGACTGGTCTGAGGTGTACGACTCTATCGGTTTTGGCCATACAGACCTCGCTGAGAATACTAGAAAGATATTGTCTTTTAGCTACTACCATCTACCTTCTCATCTAAAGACTTGCTTATTGTATCTAAGCGTATTTCCGGAAGATTATGAGATCAACAAAAATAGCTTGATATGGAAGTGGATAGCTGAAGGTTTCGTCCATGAGGAACAAGGGATAGGATTATTGGAGGTTGGAGAGACATACTTCAATGAGCTCGTAAATAGAAGCATGATCCAGCTGGTAAAGGGTCGAGAATTTGGGCATGTAGTTGATTGCCGTGTTCATGATATGGTGCTTGATCTTGTCCGTTCCATATCGGAAGAAGAAAACTTTGTTACTATATTGGACGATAGGCAACCAATGTTTCTGCGAAGCAGCAATGCTCGCAGGTTAGCTCTTCATAGATATGAAGACCAAAATGCTCTGGCTGATATGGGCATGCAACATGTGAGGTCATTTATTGCCGTTTCGTGTTTTGCTAGTATGGGAATATCCCCTATCTTTCAAGTTTTGCGTGTCCTAGATATGGACGGCTGTGGCTTTACGCATAATACCAGCCTCGAGCATCTTGGGAATTTACCTCACTTGAGGTTCCTTGGACTAAGAAATACATATTGTGTTGCTAAGAAGCTTCCAGAAGAAATAGGCCGACTAAAGTATCTGCAGACACTGAACTTGGAAGGATCTTTCATAAAGGAATTGCCGTCGAGCGTCTGCCTACTAACCCAATTAATGTGCCTACGTATTGGTTCATACACAGTGTCGCCGGATTGGATTGGGAATTTGACGGCCCTGCAAGAGCTATGGATACGTCCTGCTAAAGACAGGTATGCAAGATTTCTCAAGGAACTAAGCAGCCTGAGGGAACTGAGGGTGCTCGTCACTGGCATTAATGTATCGGATGAGTGCGTGGAGAGAGCTTTGCTGGAGTCTCTAGACAATCTGCACAAGATCCAACATGTGGATATTGGGGGCACACCATGGAGGATGGGTGCCACGTGGGAAGCAGGACTTGTCTCCTATCGACGTCTCCGCTACTTGAGTTTACGATGCTTGGACTTCTCTAGGCTGCCGGCAAGGATTAATTCGTCGCTTCTTCCGAACCTCTCCTTCTTAGAAGTGCGCGTGCAGGTTGTGCAAGAGCAGGACATGGAAACCCTTGGGAGGTTGCCGGAGCTCCGTGTCCTCTACCTGTGGTCTTTGCACACGTCAATAATAAGCATTATTGGTGGGGATGGGCGGCACTTGTTCCACAAGTTGAGGTCCCTCAAGACGGATTTGGCTTTTCACTTTAGAGTCCAGCGAGTGCACGACGTGGCACCTACTACTACTATTATGCCAAGCCTTGAATCCCTTCAGTTTCGTGTCCCAGTTCGGTTCCTAAAGGATGCCAACCTTGGTTTTGACAAGTTTGGCTTGAAGAACCTCCCTTCGCTCCACAAAGTCACCGCTCGAATCAACTGTCGGTATGCCCGTCCTGCGGAGGTGGAGGAAGCAGAGGCGGCGTTACAAGCCGTCCATCCCACCCTTCAAATGCAAAGGATAAATGAATATGAAATGCTCCTATCAGATAAAGAAGAGGTGCGTACGTACTCGCTACTCGCATCGCTAGCTGGCTCCAATTAATGTTTCTCTCTCTTCCCCTGTTCCAGTAATTAACTGCCACCAGCTAATAGTATACCAAGTTTTCTTTCCATTTTCCTCGGATTAATTACCACTAGCTACTGGTCAGATTGGAGTAAGTAATTCCATCCCATATATTGTTACTCCTAGTTTTTTTAAGCAGTGCTTGTATGATTTTTTTCTAATACAAGTTGCATAAATTTGAAAGCAAGCAAAAGAATAAATCATCATCATATACCATTCATTAATGCTTTACTATTTGTAAAACTTAAAAAAAAAAAGACAGAAGCACCTTTCTTTTTTTATTCTTTTTTAATAGCCACTGCTCCGTTCTTTTTTCTAGTTGGTGTTAACGATTTACTACGGGCATGCTATCATTGTAGTACGTTTCTCTTAATAAATGCACTAGAAAATCTAACACATGAAACAAGTGAGATGACGCGCGACATACTGATCCCTCTTTCTGTTTCTCGTTCTGAGCAGAAGCGTGATAGTAAAGTCGTTGAATGGGAAGTCAATGTGCGGAAGGAGAAGGATGAGAAGCATTATTTTAGCTTTTGTCGGTTGTGGTATTATCCTTGCGTGGAGACATTCAGCGTTTCCATCAACTGTGAGGATGCTAGGCTTCGGGAGGTGGAGGAAGCGGAAGCGGCTCTGAAGTCCGCAACCGACGTCCATCCCAACCATCCCACACTTGAAATGAAGAGATGCAACCAAGACAAAATGATCCTATCTGACCAACACCAACAGGTCCCCCTCTATCTTCTTCTAATCCCCGTTAATTCCTATCGCTTCCTAATATGTACTTCTACTACTCATCATGCTTGCTACCCAGTTTTAGTTACTACTTTCTTTCCCCAATTCCAGCCGGGCAACGAGAGACTATCTAACGTGGCTGCAGAAGAAAGAGGAAAAAGACGAGTCAGTGATAGCTCGCATGCAGTGCAGGTACCAACTTCCTCCATTTCGATCCATTTTAATTAATTAATTAATTAAATCTCCCTTAATTATTCGCCGCATGACTCAATGCCGCTTAATTCGTCAATCTTTAGCACCAATCATCGCATTCGTTTATATTCCCTCCTCCATCTTTTACAGTTTTTTTGCAAATTATAATGTGTGAATGATATTCTGTACCTTTTGCTATTATATCTTTTTATTTTCTCTTAACTTTATGCATGACTGAACACGGAAACTAAAGCTGGATGGAGCCTATTTCTGGGCGCCATTCAATTTTGTTTTCTGCATGATCTCAAAATAGGAAAAGAGACCTCTGTTTCTAGATGTCTGGAATAGCCCCAATATAGTATTAATTACAGTAACTCTGGGTTTTGGCAATTTTGGAGGATTATGAATTTCAACATTTCAAATTTTCCATTGCTGTGGAATGAAAATTAGCAATTTGAATAAAAACTGATGACCCCAAAATTTATTATACTAATCTATTATCTTAATAGAAAAGTTAAAAAAGAAGCCACCATGTTTAGATCTCAAAGGCTAGAAAATTTTATACGTTATATTATGGAATACCACGCTACACGGCTCAATTACACGGGCCAATCGGCTTGTTCATACTAAGTACACGTAATTTGTTGCTACGCGTCACCTAGTATATATGCTGTGATCCATATTTGCGAACGATGCGACATTATATTTATACGCGTCACCATTGCAGCTACAGAAGCAGAGCAGGAGGTGATTTCGATGGGCTCAATCATTCGTGCAAGCCTCCATGCAAGATCGGCACTGCACTTTCCATGCATGCCGTTTAATAAACTTGCTTCTCCGTCGAGAGGAAGCCCGTGTTCTCATATGATATCTTGGTGCTTCTTAATTAGTTCTGTTCCGTTTTAGCTTCCGTGTCAAATTCAAGAACCATTAATAAATTCAAGAACCATTAGTTCTGTTCTGTTTTAGCTTTCGTGTCAATTCAAGAACCATTAATAAATTTCCAGGGTACCTCCTGCATGTTGCTAGCTAGCTAGATGCATGCATGGAAGCGCTTCCAGTTGTTCTGCTTCGAACCCTTCTCTAAAATGTTAAATCTTTTTGTTTGCTCAATCAAATCAATAGATGCATTGAACTTCATTTGTTATCTTTCCAAAATTAAAAAAAAAAACAAGGAACACGAATGGTATAGTACCATTGCAAAAATTTCATAAATTCACTGAAGTATGATCATGATCCAAAATTTTTATAAGAGCTTAACATTTACCTCAACACACTTCTCTAAAAGTTTCAAAAATTCTAACCCTTTTTTGGTTGCTCAATCAAATCTATTTATTGATCATCATGCTTTTATCAAGATAATAGTAATGTCACAACTTTTTTAAAAAATTCCTCAGACTTGATAATCAAATAAAAATTTTGTGGGAACATTATCTATGCTTCAGGACCATTCATAAAAATTTTCAAAAATTTATAATGTGGTTTGTATCATTTTCCATTCAGTTGAAATTTACCGGTTAGCCTTCAGTAGCACTGTCTTAATTTTCTAAAATTTCTTAGGATTGATCATCATCTGAAAATTTTATAGTTTGAAGAATTCCAAAAAAAAAAACTTTCATCTTTTTGACAAAGAAGCACAAAACCTCCGCCACTCTTGCCCAACATTCTTCAAGACATCATCCCAAATGTCATCTATGACAAGTAAGAACCTTTTGGACCTAACAATATCCGTTAGAACAGCCTGAATAGAATTCAAATTATCAATTGATGCTTCATTTCTTGATGATTCTATGACATCTTTAGTTAATCTCTTGACATCAAATTCATCTGAGACATATCCAAATTGTCATATCAAAGTGAGACTTCATTTTACGATTGCTAGGCTTGTTGGGACAATGTAGTCTTTCCCACACCCCCAAGGCCAACTATTGACAAAACATTCACACTGTTGCCTCTCCTGCGTTTGAAGCCTACATCACTGTCTGGCAGAACCCCTAACAATTCTATCACTTCTTCTTCACTGCCAAAAATATTTGACTCATTAGGGAAAGAACTTGTTTCTGGCCGAAATTCTTTGTCAAACCTCTGTGGTGCATTGTGGAAGCCCATGTCCGCCGACTGGTCATAAAGATGATCTAGCTTATCTTGGATTCGCTTCACTTTGTTGAAACCTACTTCAGTAACACTGTTAAAGAATTCCTGAAATGCAGGCAAGGTTTGGCATTCATCAACTCTCTGCTCTACCTTCACCTTCAGCTCGTAGTAATTTAAACTCGTCAAGCAGATCCTCGATGTCACACAATGTGTCCTTGTCGCTCAACAAGGTCATGTATCTTGGGCAGAGTTGTCTGTAGCTGCCACAGGTTGCTCTGCAACCGCCGCATGTCTTCCTGCATCTGATGCTCATCGCTTTTTGTCTGGCTGCTGCTGGATGTTGATGAACCGAGAGCATGCAGATGAAATAACTGATCTTACATTATGGATCATTACTTTTCATCAACATGAGTATATGAAAACTTATGTAGTTAATATATACTCATACCAATTTAAATAAAAATTTAAATTGAGGTCGGTTGTCTTCTAATCATTAAAGGACATTTCATCATGTGTTGATGGTGTTTTTTTGGATTGATTAAGGATAATCAACAGTTCTTGAGTATAACAAAGCATTAGTTGCAACAGTGTACTCAAGACACATTTATATCATTTAATTTGATTTAGGTTGTGCTCAATCGATATTAGAGGCTTCCATTATGTGTTAATGGAGTGAATATATGATTGAGACAACCATGTGTCTTGGACTAACTATTTTTATGAGTTGTGAATGAGATAGGTTGAGTCCAAATGGTTGAGATGAGAAAATGGGACAGTGATGCATCAAGTGAAGATGGGCGTCAAAAGAAGATCCCGAAGAAAAGAAGAGAAGAAATTCATCAAGAGATGATGGACAAAGAAGAGAAGAAGGGTGACGATTCCGGGGAGATGCAAAATGATCAAAGATCTTAAAAGCCCCAAAGGGGATCGCGTGCGGCAAAATGATCAAAAATCTTAAAAGCCCCAAAGATCTTGAAGGTATAATTAGATAGGCTAAGGACTTTCTAGTCTTTGAGTATAGTTTTTATCGCTATACTATTAAGGGGGGATCAAATTTTCTAGTTTGAGCTTCATCATATGTTGGTGAGCTCAACCCGCGTTTCACTCAAACTCAATCCATTTGGTTTTTGCATGGAGCTAACCATTTGGCATGTGTTGCAAATGGGAGAAGCCTATGTTTTGTTTTTCGCATAACGCCTTGATTTGCATGTGTTGCAAGTGGGATAAGCGTAAGCGTTGGCTTTTGCATGAAGTTCGTATTTTGCATGTGTTGCGAATATTGAATTCATGCTTGGTTCTAGCATGAGCTATGTACTTGCATGTGTTGCAAAGAAACTAGCTGATGTTTGCTTTAATTCGATTTCTTACTTGCTTGGAGCTAAGTTTTGCATGTGTTGCAAAAGGAGAGGGCTCAAGCAATTTGTGTTTATAAAGTATGCATAGAGCTAAGATTTGCATGTATTGCAAATAGTGAGCTCATGTATTTGAGTTTGTTTGGTTTTATTTGGAGTGAGATTTTTGCATGTGTTGCAAAACGAGGATACTCAAGCAAGTTGGATTTAGAGTTTACGTGCGGTTCTGTGAAGCATGTGAATAGTATTTGCAAATGTGTTTTGCAAATTATTTTGATCATGAGTTGATTATCACATGGTTCAAGTTTTAATCTTGTTGACCCTTACTAGCTTGTAGTCATACTTTTGATCAAGTCTATGTAAGGGATTTCGAGAAAATCAAAGTTAGACTTGAACGACTACAGTAGAGTTTTTGGAGTTTTGTGATTTTGAAAAATATCTATGGTTACTTAAATCTTGAAAACTGGTGGAGATTGTAGCCCTCGTGATAAGCTTCACATAGAGTACAAGATCATCTAAATCGGAGTTCGGAATAAAAAGTTATGATCGTTTCTGTCTGAAAAATATGGTACTACCGCCCTTGAAGAGAGGTAGTGCAGCTCGAGCGGCACTACCGCTCGAGCGGCACTACCACTGTTTTGCTCGGTACAATAAAAAATTTAAAATTCAAATTACTAAGGTTTTTTTTTAAATCTCAGCAAGATTTTGTCAAATCTCAGGTATTTTGACCGGAATTGCTACCAAATCAATGATTTTAGGATTATATTTGATAGAGCATTAGATTGGCTGATGTGAAGAGATCTCAGGTTCGATCCTATGGTAGAGTCCATTTTTTTATATTGGTTAGGAGGCCTGGCTCATAAGGTTCTTATGAATAACAACACAATAGGGAAGTATCGCTCGGTTGGCTGTTGAAAGGTTGTCTTGGGTTCGATCCCATGGTCCCAAAAAATCCCATAAAAAAATCCGAAAAAATCGTCGAGGCTGGGGATCGAACCCACGCCGTTCCGACTCGGCCCGTCTGAATAAACTGCCACGTGGGAAGATTTAAGTTTTTTCTAGCCCCGATGGAGCATTTCACAGCAGTTCAAAAGTAATGAAATTTCGGTCAATCATGGGCGAGATCTCGGTTTTTATTAGTTTAAAAATTCCGGACTTTAATTTTTTTCTTTTGGATTTCGTTCAAAATAACGAGAAGATTTTGTCAAAATTTTGAATTTTGGAGGGTGACAAGATGTGAACCAAAAACGAAATTTAAAACCTGATCCAACGTCTCCTTCGTAAGAATAATACAGCGTCTCCTTCATAAGAATAATATATCTAACACTACTTCATCACCGTGAGAGCACCTAACACTGAATATACCCACCCCTTGGTTCCTGGCGAGACTTCATTTGTGTTCTTTGTCAGTATATAATTGATCTGACTAATTCATACAAGATTAATTAAATACAGTCGTTTATTAACCATAGGGGCCAACCACCTCCCTGAAGCAATTTCTATCGATTAGCACACTAAAGGCCTGCTTAGAGGCCTTGTTTTAGGCCCAAAATCAGTGTAAAATACAGACCTAAGAATTTTTTTGGACCTAGCCTTAAAATTCTACTTGGGTGGGCCGCTAATCCAATAACTTCACTCTCGGTTTGGGCCAACGTGGGTAGAAACATTTTCTCGGCTGAGGAGGCAATATTCTCTTTCCGACATGAGCATCATGGGGATGAGCCACCGCCGGAAGGAGTTCGACGAACAAATCCGGCATCCTAGTCGCCGACATGTCCTCCAACTTCTGCTCCAAGCCGGTCGACGTCTCCCGGTTCGGCGTCATCTACGCCGGCGCGCAGAAGAACGTTGGCCCGTCCGGCGTCAACATCGCCATCGTGCGCAAGGACCTCATCGGCAACGCGCAGCCCATCACCTGCTCATTTTCATTCGACTTGCAAGAAAACAGAATATTGATTACACCTGTGTCTCTTACAAGAAAACAGAATATTGATTACACGTGTGTTTCTGCTCATATCTAACTAGTCCTTTACTAGAAAATCCTGCTCATATCTTCTGTAATTTAGTTTCATACCCAAACAGAATATTATATGTTTACTAGTTCAATGCCCGTGCGTTGTTACGAAAAACAAAATTGCTAAAGATATAAGCAATAAAAAAATTGTGCTAAAAGATCAAACATCTATTTCTCCCGATTACAAAAGTTTCTATGGTTTTTCTCGATTAGAACATACGTAGAGATGATATTCTTGATATATATTTCGAAAGATCTTAAAATAAACAGTTACATTATAACACGACTTGGATATCATTTCGATTAAAACCTTGTCTATGATGTGAGTACTTCTTTGTAGACAATGTTTTTTGTGAGGTTTGCATGAGTTTTATTAGATTTGGTCGGGAAGCCGCACGCAGCCATCCTCATTAGTCTCCTCCGCAATAGATACTCTGCGTACTCAGGATCACTCTGGGCCCTCATGTTACGTACGAGCCTTAGCTGCCGCATAGAATCCTATAGGTATGACTTACGCAACGTTGCATCAATTATTTGTGGCCTCGTCCCCTTACGAACAACCAGTAGAACCTGCCTGAAGTCTCCACCAAACACGATCGTTTTTCCACCGAACGGCAGATCACGTCGGTCCATGATGTCCCGCATGCTACTATCCAGGGCCTCCATCACCTGTCGCCTCGTCTTGAAAATAAGTATAATATTTGACACGCATAGGTTCAAATATGAATTTGGAGCTCTCAATGGGACTACTGCACCAGAGATAGAAACTATGCGCTAATAACAGGTGCAATGTCATACCCCGTGGTCTACTGAGAATGGAGACGTGAGGTTCGCAAAACGGATCGAAGAGAAGACAGGAAGGAAGGAAGGAGATAAGCAGAACGAGGAAGAACTTGTTAATTTCCATTCTGTTTTCATCCTTCTCCATTACAGGGGTATTTCATTTCCCCACACGACAGCCCAAACAACTTTTTACCCATAACAAACTCTTTACCCCAGTCACCGATTCACCACTCGCCGACAATACTCTTACAGCTACAGTTACTTTGCCAAACTACTGCTTCCCGCTTAAAAATTAGTTACGATGCTTGAGACCAGTGTGTGGAGAACCAGATGTCAAGTCTAGCGAAGGATTTAGCTTCACATGATCCACAAAGGCATGACGAGTGAAATGTTCAGAAGGTGACAACCTATCATGCAAATCAAAAGCATTGCAAAATCTCTTTCCAAATTGAGGACTCAGAATGTCAGCTTCAGATACTACCCTCTCCTGAAGCCCCTGTGAGACTTGATGCACTCGAACAAATTGCCCATGGATAGGATCTGCAGGCCGGCTGGGAAAGATATTGTCTGGGCCTCTTGACATAATTACAAATCCCTCGTTGTTGTGGGTTGGTTGCATTGATTGGTTAAAAGGAATAGCACCATTATCACCAGACAGGGGTGTGGAAGCGCCTGAAGTAGTTCTGGGGCTTGAAATAGGAGAGGGTGACATTCTGCCATTTGTATGCTGGGGAGACCTTGACTTTAGCAGAGGACTTCCACATGGAGAAACTGGACAGGATATATTGCTCCGTATACGGATGTCACTGCAAAGTAATTACGAATTAGAGGGCAGTGATGTTCATGCGCAGATACAAGTAAGTTTATCACAAACCCATTTCCTATTAAATATGAGCTTAGCTGTAGGAAACCGTAGGATGTTTGGCTGCCATGTAAATAGTGGTGGAACATTTTTCCAACTAAGATGGCTTCTGCATAGCTAATGTCCTAATGCTTTTGTCCCTGGTTACTGCTTACTGCAGTGCTGTTTGGACACATTAATTGTGTGTGCTTCTAAATTAATAAGCATAACTTGGGAAATGATGTACCTTTGTTTCGAAGAAAATTTTGTGCCCCTTCTCTGGTAAATTGTCTACCCCTCTAATCCCAATGAGGAGATATTTCTTGTATGCCCAGCCACCTGAAAAGTCAAAGAAAACCAACAAAGTGAGCAGGTCACGAGAATGATAAAAAAAAGACAATCAGCTATTCATGATATGTCAGTTACAACAGCAATATTCATGTGGTACCTTTGAATTTGGTCTACAAGATATAACAGCCAAATGTTCCAAAGGATCAGAGAGAACAGATTTTTCAAGTGAGACTCCATTTTGTATGAACGGATGTTGCAAAAGCTTCACTGCTGTGGGACGTTGAGAAGGATCACGTTGCAGACACTTTCTAATGAAGTCCTTGGCCTGCTCTGACAGATGATCTGGTATTGTTGGAAGTTCCTTGCTGTTTCCAATCTTGAACATTGCAGCAATCTGTAGCCGAGAAAAGGGGAGTATTCATATCTAAGTTGAATTGATGATTACTTCAATTCTGATTAATTCTGATTACCAGTCAACTGATTACTTCAATTCATATCTAAGTCTTAACATTTCAATATTTCATAAAATTTCAAGCAATTAAATGAGCTTTGGAAGTTCCACATTCAGATGGTGAGAAATTTTGAGCAATACAGAAAAGAAAGAGGTCATATTCATTCATCTGGTGTGGACATCAGTATAATGACCCAGGATTTTTTTTTCTTTTTTCAACATCTTTTGTCCTGTGCTCCTGGTTTAAAGATGGAAAATTCCATTGCACAAAATTTTCACAAGTGAGCTCCTCACAGGTCTCCTAGATTCCAGAAAATGGTAGCTGTTCATTTCCATTAGCTAGCTGGTAGCGATTCTGGAAGGAACCAGTCTGCGGCCATCAAATTTCCTGGCTTTGATATCTAATGTAACAAACACCTGGGCGGAAAATGGCCTTTTATCTCCGGAAGGTGGGTGAAAACCAGAATATATGTGAAGGAGAATGGCTCATTTAACATACTACACCTGTTCAGTGTTCACAACGCATAAAAGTACTTCATAGTCTTTTAAGGAAGGTTATTTCCAAAATCGATTATGAGTGTTTTATTAAAATCATAGGCGCATCACTTCAACAGCTATCTCATTCTAAGCTAAATTGAAAATGACTTCTGGGGCATTGTCAGATTCAAGAAACTCGAGGAAGCTGTCCTCCACAGCAGGAAGCAGGCAAGTAGATCTTAAGTTGAAACGGAGCTATCTTTTTTAATTGACTCGAAAGGTATTCATGAAGTTTAAAAGTAAGCATGTGCACGAATATACGCCCAGCATGAAGAACGTGTCCAGATATATCGAAACAAACATGAGATAGTAACTTAGAACACTGAGATAGTCCGGCACAGCAACTTACAGCCGTATGTACTAATTAAGGCAGCATCAGTAAACAAGAAATGCAGGTTGCAACTCATATTAGGCATCTATATTGTAGAACAAATATAAATTGTGTCTTTGAAGATAATACTGACCCCTTCATACTGGTTCCATGGTGGTTTTGAGGTAGCCATCTCCAGGACAGTGCATCCTAAACTCCATATGTCAACCGCAAGATTGCAACCATTAGAATTTTTTATAACCTGCATTCATGTTACATGTGAGTTTGTGATTTACAGATATGAACAATAAGATACACATGAAACTTGAATAGAACAAATACGAAGTAAAGGAAGAGGGTCGCAATACCTCTGGAGCCATCCAATATGGACTACCCTTAATGAAAAAGGACACTGTTGCCCAGTAATCTGGGGGAAAAGACCAAAGATAATTAAAAAAACAGAAGACACAATTAATACAAGTTAATAAGCAAAAAAAATTAATCATCTTTTAAGGTGATCTGTGACTTGTCGGGACTCAGGAAACTCAACAGACTAACTGTCTAACTCTATTAAGAAAAAGTTTAGAGCACCCTTAACATCAACAGTTAATGCAGTATGCTTATAGCACCAGAACTGACCAGGACTTACAAGAACAAGTTGATATACAGTTGCTGGCAAAGGCAGAAAACATGACTTCCCATGGCTATATATTTTTGAAGAGTATCTAATTCAAGTGAATATGAGTCTCACTCTATGAGCACAAATACAGAACACAGAAAAGCAAAAAAAAGGAATTAAACAATTAGAAGAACCTGAATTGAATGAGAAGCTCCTCCAGGTGTATGAAAGCAATGTTCGAAGATCCAATGTTATACTCCACTACCTACCCACAACAAACAAGTAGGTAGCATCAGAATAAAATATGGAAACATCAAGAAAACATGTCATCCAGTTATACCATGTCAGGTTTACCTCCATGAACACCAGTTCCTGTGGCATTACAACAAACACCTTTAGTCACCAGAAGAAAGCATTAAACAAAGGAAAACAATGCACCATGAACTCACGGCACTGGCGAAGTGAAATGCTGGTCGGCGATGATGCGATCACTGAGTGCCTTGAGCTCTTCACTGACAGTGGTCTCACCTCGTGGATCTGAACAAAGAATAGCAGAAAATGAAGGTAATACTACTACCCCCTATGGCATGAAAGCACGCAGCGTTTGCTCAAATGCTCACAGTATCATCACCTTGCTGGCAATCGACACCGCGACAAGCGCGAAGAGCTCCAGGTTGCTGTCCCTGAGGGGCTCGAGCAGCCACGAGGTCACGGATCGGCCGCTCCGCGCGCCGCAGAACCTCATCTTCCTGCCGCAAGCAGGTCACGAAATAAGAACTATCGTCCCCCAACCAAGAACCGAAACTGCGTATCAGATCTTGTGAATCAATATTCGGGCATGAAAGAATTATCGATTTTATATGCATCACTAAAGAAGTATTTAAGATGAGCATCAAGTGGACATATACAATGATGGTTGGAGCTGGAATCTTACCAACTTGAACCAACTATTGTCAGCACTGTCTAGTTGAAGCAATTAATTCCCATTTCACAAGTCATTCTAACCTTATTTCATTTCAAAATATAACTCATTATTCTACATCGATTCATGTTGAACTGAAGCAGGAATTTGTTGAAGCATTTAAGAAAAAACATATGTATTTCCATTTTTTAATCTATGGGAGCATGATATATACATAAATAAACGGTAAAGAAGCCATCCAATTAACCATCAGCAATCATGAAACGATAAGAAGCAAGTAACATTAGGCATGTAATTAGCACACCATTGTAAATCATTACAATAGAACTTTTTATTCTCTTGTATGATATATAAGGAAATACAATAGTGTAACCTGGATAATGCTATCCACTCTCGTATAATACTCCTTGTTTCTGTTATCTGTAATGGCAAACGGAAATATTCCCTGATCAGTGAAAAAAAGAAAAAACAAAGGAAATATAGTAGCGTAACCTGGGTAGTGTAATAACCGAAGAAATGCTAACAGGTAATTCAATGCATCAACACTATGAAAGAAATCCGCAAGGCATGCCGCCAGCTAGACAACCCAGAGTGCCACACTACCTTGTAGTCCTTGTCGTGCAGCTCCTCGATAACACTCTGTGCCACATCCTTGGCTATGAATGTGACAAAGGCAAATCCTTTGTTCTCTTTTGTGTCCTTATCCTTCATCAACCTCACCTGTCATGCACCACAGTATCACAAGGTACTACATCACATTCCATGTCACAAAGATGACAACCAATACCAAAAAGCCGAGAACTTTTAGAGACCTCATAGATTTAGCCCAATGGCTCGCATAACTCATGGAGATCCTCCTCGGTGGTGTCACGAGGAGGCCACCAATGAACACCTCGAGCCACAATGGCGGCAGCGAGCAGCTCATCCCACTTCCTCTTCTCTTCCTCGTCCCTGACCCATCAGCGCCACTCTTATCCATCCGTTGCGCTGCGCCTCCGCGCGAGTTCGTCACCTTCACCGCCATCCTTGCGTCGTCCTCCGGCCGTCGCCATCACCATCGCCCTCGATCTGCCTCTCCTCGGTGTCATCCTCCTCCTCCGGCTCGTCAAAGTCCTCACGGCGGCGGCGATAACCGTCGTCGTCGTCCATGATGTCGTCGTCCCCTCCAGTCCACTGTTCCTCCGGCTCCTCCGAGTCTTGCCGATCCGACATCCCAACAGCCTAACCCTAGAAACAACAAAAAATCACCAAAATCAGTAATCCCTCACAAAATCCTCGTAAAATCGCATGCATTCGCGCCGAACAGCAAATTGCACACGCGCTACGGATCTCGACGACGGAGATCAAAAATCGGTACTTTGACCCGAAAAAACCTAGGGAAATTAGTCGATTCGAAAATCGCGGCATGATGCGAGAGAAACGATGAGTACAAGATTAGCGTAGTAGTGGAGCGAGAGGATTCGATTCGATTTTGATTGATATGTGAGCAAGAATAGAAGGGATCGGAGAAGAGGAGGAGGCGAAGCTTCTTGGAGAGTGGAGTTGTGTGGTTTGGGGAGGATTTGGCTTTTGGATGCTTTCTTGTCTTTGCCTCCAACAATTGAAGGGGAAAGGCCAACATGGAGTCGAACAAGCTCCACTCCGGAGCGGCATCGACCTCGGCTCGTCCTCGTGAGGCGTCGCGATAGGTCTCCGACGCTGGATCTTGGTCCGTCCTTGAGCGTGACCACCGACCCAACACCGGAGGGGTCAAGATTGCGGATCCGTTGATGTCTTTCCGAGCTCCATGACGGCGGCTCCGTAGCGCTTCGTTGGTGATGCGCCGTGGACGAACCGGTCGGTGAGGGAGACGCAGCGAGCGAGGAGCTCGTTGGTGTTCTTGCGCATCGCGTGGGCAAGCTTCGTACATGAGGCACCCGACGGCTTCCGTGGAAGGTGCCGAGGCGGTAGTACTCCCTCCGCAGCTTCCCGAACAGCCTTACCGGGCCACCGTCCTCCTCGGCGTCATCGGAGAGCCACCGCCGCTTCCTCCTACCGCCCTCGTGGTCCGAATCAGAGTCCGAAGCATCGGAATCCTCGTCCTCCTCGGCGCGTCGAATTTGTTGAGCCGCACGTGTGGGGTTTGGGGTTTGAGGGGGCGGCGCGGAGCCGCGGAGCGTGGATGGCGCGCGGGGTCGGCGCGGAGAGCCAGCGACGATCGTGCGGAGTGAGGCGTGCCATCTTGGAGTGGATCGCGTGTGGGGTTTGGGGTCTCATGAGACATTTGCGCCAGCGTGGGTTTAGGGTTTGAGGGCGGCGCGAGCGTGGATCGCGCCGCGGGCAGCGGAGAGCCAGCCGACGATCGTGCGGAGTGGATCTCGCTGCCGCGCGTGGGTTTAGGGTTTGTTTGGGGTGCAGGGTGGGGAGGGAAGCCATACCACTGCCACCAAGTCCTGCATTATAGTAGTAGAGACAACTGGAAATGATTACACCTGCATCTCGTTATGCCTAGAAGAACAGGGGTGTAACTAGAAGCCAGTGGAAAAAAATTTATGGCTCCTAAGCAGGCCCTAAGGGTTTGTTTGGAAGCCCCAAACACTATTGGAATCCTGGCCTATTTCCGTAGGACGAAACCCACATGGAAACAAGCCCCAGGCCATCCTAAGGCCCAGAATCCACATGATCAAATCCCAGAAATCACGGTCGGGTTGTTATTATCTAACTGCTTAGTGTTGAGCATGTAAAAAAATGCAGAAGGGACCCTTTGGCAACTTGGAGCAGAGCCTGTGAAACACATGCCTCTTCAGATGTTCAGCACCTATAATTGGAGCTGGAATTTCAAAAGCAAATGCCATGTTAGCGTTGACACTGAAAGGAAAGAGGTAGGACATAATATTGCATAAAGCTTGTAGCAACACAACATCAAGTTTATTAGTAGTAGTCATGAGACTCCCACCATATTCGGCAAATGAACAAGCACCGACTTGTTATTTGTAGTACAGGTTTCAAAACGATGACCGGGGCTACCAACATAGTACTGGTACTTGCCATTGAAGTTAAGAAATAAAGCTAATTCTTGTACCAAATCGATAATCCAACCTGAATTAGAGGCTTTTAGAGCAATATAGTAAGTAAGAAACAATCTCCTAGCAGCAATGGAGCCCAAGTTATATACAAATCCAAGGTCCAGACTTAAGCAAATCTGTGCACTACTCCAGGTTTGAACATATCAAAAGTTGCCAAGTGCTTAATAAGAACCTTTGTCAAGAGCTACTACTATATAAAAATTAGAACCTTTGTCAAGAGCTACTACTATATAAGAAGCGGGGTAAACTGAGAAAACTCTGGATAGGTATTTAAAGAGAAATGAGGATGTTCCCACAAAATATGAGCGGGTGTGAGTAAAACGACCAAGTTGCAGCAGTCTCAGGCAACAAGTAGCGGTTTCACTGTTTGATTAACCTAGGTATGGGGAAAGCTTAATGGCTGAGTGTATATGCGATGACAGTGAATGATAGGGTTAATCTAGGCACACATGTGCAGAGGTACAAAGTGATCTATATAGGCGCTTAAGGCAGTGTAAACAAGGTTTGAACGGCGACAGTTTTGGTAATCGGTTAAGTGATGACATTGAAAATTCAATGGCACAGGACATGGCTGAGGTAGAGATAAAAGTATGACGGCTATCCCATCACCATTACTAGCATCAGTGAGCTGGGCATTGTGTTGGCCTGCCACGGTGGAGTGAGGGAGGCGGTGCGCCCCACCGTGGTGATCATCAGGCAGTGGGAGCAAGTCATCGAAGCAAACACCAAATGTGGACGCAAAGAAAAATTGCGCTCTACTCTGTATCGGGCTTGTTCGAAGAAAAGACAGAGGAGAGGAGAAGAAAAAGACTAGATGAAAAGGTGCAATGAATTGCACTAGATGTTTGATTTTAACCAAGACACAGAGAGTTAACTACTTGCTATCATGGAGAAGAAAAGTATGTGTCTGATGATTTTGTTCAGTTAGGGTGAACATTTGTGCCATGTTTGGAGATTCTGACATTCGTTTTTCTGGTTTGGGTTCTTGCAAAGCAGATGAGGAATGTAAGCAATTTATACCGAGAACCATTAACAAGAACAAGCTTATATAAGGAGAAATACAGAGTATGCTAAAATACTTGAGATGAGTGAAAGGATGCATTTTAACCAAGATTATTTGGGGAGAGCTGAAGGTCAGTTATAAAGGCTAAAGATTTTATTACTCATTACTTTTAGTGGTTATATTTATGAATTGTATTGCAGGCATCCTGCAACAATATTTATTAGAGTAAAGCCATTTAGATGAGATCTTGTTGGGTTTCACGGTAACATTCCGTTCATTAAAATATTATTTTAGGAAAAGTTTCTATGTAGATTGAGTAGTTTTTGGCTTGGTTTATAAGGCAACGTTTCGTTCTTTAAAATCTTTTTAATTAAAAATTCTTATTAAGTAAGGTTAACACATCGTAAATTTCAACCTAGTGGTTTAACATTCACGAGAGTAACCCGGGAGCAATAGAAAAGATTTACAACAAAATTTCAATAGCATATAAATACTATACATATATATATTCAACTTAGTACATGGGGTATCTAAGGCTTTTCTTCTAATAACCATATGTATTTATGTATAAAGGTTTACTATATAACTAGCATAGCGTATAATTTAAATAATGTTGTCCTTCAAAGTAGACTATTTGATGACGAGTTTCTTTTAATCCTTGCACCACTTGTTGAAGTCGGTATTCCAAGGCTTTGATGAAGTCGGAGAGGTTGTGATGCTCTGCTGCTTCTATGGAGCTGTAGAGGTTGAGACACTTCATTACCTCCATCTTCTTGAAGTTGTTGATGCAAACATCACGATGTTGCTGACTTGTTGCTTAAATTATTTTCACCAAGTTTGTTGGTAGTTTTCATTTTGCAAAAAGACAGTGAGAGAAATATTGCTAAAAAGAATAACTTAGGAGTAGAGAAAGAAAACTCTACAAAGGAGAAATGAGTACGTACATAGATAAGGAAGTTAAATTCTATAGACAGGAAAAGAGTATGTGTATAACCAATACTATCCTTTTTATATTTCTTTTTGAAAATTAGGATTTCTGATTTTTCTTTTTCCAATTTTCGTTTTAACATTCATTCTAAAGTTTCTATTCAGAAGTATATAACTTTCCTGGTTCTAATTCATTTTTATGGTACATAATTTAAGCAGAACAATGAGGTAAGTTTTGAGTCATGGTTAGAAATTATTATTGGAACATTAAGTTTTAACTAGCCTAAAGCAACATAAGCTAGTTTGGTGTCACTAATATGGTAAGATCTTAACCTGGTTTATATATGGAGGATGCGGTTTTGAGAGGCTAAAAGCAGGCATGGAGACTATGTTACTAATCTTGACGAGATTTAATTTTAAGGTAGGTTAATGACTATAATGGTTACATAAGTGAGAATTTCTATGAAGAAAAGATAAGCTCAGGAAAAGTTCTATAGAGAGAAGAGATAAACTGTTTTATAATTTCTTATTTATCCTATGGGTTGAGATTTCGATATTCATACATGAGGACAATTTATTGTGAAACTTTAACCTTAGAGGTTAAGTTCACATATAAATCAGTCCTGACATTCAGAAACAAAACAAATTTTCAAGTAGCAAGACACAACGACAACATAAATTGCTCTATATAACTAGAGCGGAATAATATCCTCGAGCTTTACTTCGGCTTTGTCGAGGTTAGCGAAGCGTTGCATGCTTTCTTGAGATTATTGGCGTAGACATTGTAGTCTTCATTTGCAAGCAAGATAGCGACATATCTTGGACATCTTCAAAAGCAAACAGCTAAGACGATCTATAGGAAACCAGTACTTTCTAAGGTAAGGGGAAGTTGTTTACAAATCAAAATGAAAGTAGGGTAAGAGTAAGGTCTTAAGAATAAGGAAAGAATAGCAGAGTCTAGATTTTGCAAATAGAGTATCTTTTGAAGATGAGATTTTTGAATTTGCTTATTCTAATGCTAGCGACCATTCTATCTAAGGTTTATCCTACGGTCAGTATAGCTCTGATACCAACGCAGTGAGACCCCGTTCTGATGAACAGGAACCTCCATGTGATTGCTGTGCTATTCCCTGGATCAGTAGCTAGCACTCACATATTTACAACAATTGGAATCACAACCACACCACAAATAATTACAGCGGAAACTAATATATAAAGAGAAGCTTACAAATAAAGAGATTAGTAGCAAAGAAGCAATATCTTGTAGTTTGCCCATCCGACCCGCAGGCAACTGACAAGGTATAAACTCCAGATAGAACACGTCGAAGAAGATCCCGCAACTTGCGACGAAAAGAGCCTCGAAGCCTCGCTAACTCATCCACCTAAAATAATAATTAAGCAAGGGTGAGTACTTTACATACTCAGCAAGACTTGAGCAAAACCTATAATATATGCAGGCCATTTCAAAGGAAAGGCTACTACAGTTAATTTGCATAAAGCGAAATTGAATTTGTAAATGAAGTTATTTGCAAACGGAATTTATAAGAGCATTTGATTGATAACAAATAAGTAAAACATAAGTAACACTCACAGTCCTCCATGACGTGACCGGCGAATCACTGAATTCCTGAAATCCAATAATGTCGACCCTTTGACATAAAGCACAGTTGCAAAAACAAATGGAACCAACCCTTTTGAAAATAATAAAACATCTAACATTGGAATGACTTCACCAAGTGCCCTTGACACAGCAGCGCTAATCGATTAGATTTAAACTCTGCAGAGGTGTACAACTTTACCCACAAGGAATGATCAACCTTTTTGCTCGACGCACTTCCTTAGGTGGCCAGCAAGGAGATCATACATAGCCGTTACATTATTCAGATGTGACTTTGATCCAGCCCGGGACGTTATCCCCCGCCATAGAACTAGAAACACACACACAAGTCATGGATCCACTTTCACACACCCAACACAACATTTCTAAACATGGCAGGGCGTACACCGTTGCATGGGTGGAAACCCTTCCAAGCAGACCTGACCGGAGTGCCTGTGCTATCTCCCGCCTACCAATGAACAAAGCCACGTCTGAATAACTTAATAAGCTAATGCTACCCCATAAATAGCCCTCGTGGTTGCACGGAAATTCTCGGATCAATAGCGTCCCATTGCTCGGTCCTTAATCCGACACGGGCGATACTCCACCCTATACTACGTGCAATTCCTTTCGCACATCCGGCTATTGCCAATAATCGCCCGCATCTAATCATAGTTTTATTTTGGGTTTTTAATCAAAGTACCCGCAACCAACAGTGCCATTTTCAAGGTTTTCAAGAAACAAATATTGATTTGATCATGTACATTGCTGATTCTAAAGCATGGCTAAGCATGAATAATATGAACGCATATACCCATGATGACATTAAGTAATGCCTATCCTCAATCTAGGGTTATCAAGGTTCACATTTTCATAATCATCAAGGAGTTTCATGTGACAACATGTATATATACCAATACCACATAATAGCAGATTTATATAAAATAAACGCATGCATGAAACAATTTGATGCACAAAAGGAATATAAAATACTAGGATCAATATGGTCAAAGGGTGCTTGCCTTGCTTAATCATTGCTTATGGTGAAGACAAGGTTGCGATTGACGAAGATGATGACGAAAACAACAACGTCGGGTTCTACACGTCGTTCAACGGAAAATAAGGCAAATACCAAACTTTAATAAGGGGCAAAAGAAGATAGACATAAAATCCAAATAAAGAATCATTGCAGAAAACAGGAACAACCAAGAGTTGAATTAAATTATTTCATATTGCATGTTTTAGTTGATTAAGCGCGAAAAAAGCTAACATCTTGCAGAAAGAATAAAGCATGATTTCCTTTATGGATCAACTATCCTTGTTTTATGAATTTTATAATTACAACTTCAAATAAAAGATGCAAAAATTATTTAGATTAGTAAAAATTAGTTCATTAGTCACTTTGTTGAATGATATGAATGAATAGCATTTAATCCATTAATTAACTTCGCATGAAAAAGCATATCCTATAGGCTAGATCCCCTATGATAGGTTATTAATTACACATTCAAGGTTTTTAGGAAGATTTCGGTGATTCAAATATCTAATATACAGATTTCTTCATTCTTACCGATTCATATTATAAAGTTCAGAAAACTTAACACTTAAGGTTATTTGGCTATTAGGATTAATATGCAAAACATGATGAAATATGGTTGTTTCTTCATAATAAGATGATTTATACTTTGTATAACAATCCTTACATAATTCCATAAATTTTAGGCTTTGGCTGATACATTAAATTCATTGTTGAAAAAGCTAATATGGAATCAAGGTTTACATTACAAGAAATCGAATTGAAAACGTGCAGTGAACAATTATCACTTAAGGTCATTGTACTAGTGAAAACTAACTGAAGAACAGCTTGTAAATAAAATATTTTCCTAGAATATAGTAGTACATATCCTATATATCATTTCTGCACTATGCCTCATAAATTTCTCATTTAGACGAGCTACTTTGAGAGTTAATGAAAAGGCTTAAACGATCACATTAGACTGCGAATTAATAGTTCTTTACCTTTAATTGATTTCGTTCAGAATTAGCTTTACACAAGTTAGATCTTACTGATTTAGGCTACTGGCTTAATTTACATGATATTTAAGAAGGTTCTGGTAATACAAATAACTTAACTACAGGTTTCCTCATTTGCAACTACAGTTCGTTCATTCATATTACCGTCTTTAGAAATGTGAACACTTAGGGGTTTTGAACTAATAAGATTAATATGCAAACCTTAGCGAAATAAGACTCTTTTTATAGATATGGTAGCATGAACTTTGTACAGTGTTTCTAGACTAGTTTTACTGATTTTAGTATCTAGACGAGTTATTTTATCTATCGCTGAAATAGCCTAAATGATCATATTTGAAACCTTAAATCGCCAAGTTTCAAACTTGATTTCCAACTACCCTATACATGATTCTCGATTCATTTTTCGGCATTAACAGAATACCATCCTAGAAATGTTATAAAGCTGGTTTGGCATTATTTTAGCTTTAATTGCAATAGATTATCTATTTACTTATTGTTATCATTAACATTTTCTTTCATTAAGAACATGCAAATTAAATCTTACTTTATATATTTTTACATACATGGGTCCTTGCTGTTTCCAGGAACTTCATACAATTTATTTCATCCTTTTATGAGTTATTATGCACTTATTCTTATATATGGTCATAATAGGGCTTACTAATGTTTGCAAGATAAGTAACTTAAACACAGATCAAAAGCTATATGTTTTTGCATGCCTGAGCTTCTCATAATTCCAGAAGCACATAATCATTTATTTTATGATCTTATAAGTTATATTTTACATGTGAGCAATATTGTCCATACTAGTGTGTTCATCCCATCTTAAATTTAAATAATTGTTCTGTTATTCAAAAATTGAATGTTTTAGTATATTTGAATCCATCCTGATCTTAGCATCATATAAAACTCATCTTATTGTTTTATGATTTATTGACCACAGGTTTAATATGAAGAGCATAATGAGGTTATAATCAAAGTTTACTTTGAATAATGATTCTGTAGCCCAAATATTAAATATTTTTGCATATCTAGAACCTTCCTGATTTTAGGTGCATATATAAATTTATTTATCTGATTTCTAACTAAAAATGCACAAGCTGTCAGAGTTTTAATCACTAATTGGTTTTGGAAATCAACAACTAACATGACAATACACTTTCTAACTCAGGAAACGTCTTTTACCAAATGAGCTGAAGACGCCTGCGCCACTGATTGAAGGGTTCCACTCGACATAGACAGAGAACAGGGGAAGGAACTAGGGCTGGCCGGTGATGGTGCTCCGGCGATGATCCGGCGAAGGCGATGACATAGGGAGCAAGAACTCGGCGAGGTGAGTCTGGGAGTGGAACCGATTCGGCCGGAGAAGAAGCAGACAGGGGCGCAGCCGAGCTTGGGCGGCGACCATGGCGGTGACAAGCCGGAGAAGATGAACAGAAGCATTAGGGTTGGAATCGGTAACAATTTAAGCATTAACGGATGCCAAGGATTCTATTTTTGAGGTCGAACGAGGTGGAAACTCACTGGAGAGCTCCACCCACGGTGGCCGGTTTTGGAGGAGAAGGGGCGCACGGCTGCAGCCAAATTTCGCATGAAGGTGCTCCAATATTTTTGAGGGGATTTGATGCTTGAGGCTTGGTGATGCTCTAGCTCTACCGGATTTGAGAATGGTTGGCTCTATTGCTCGAATCAATCCCGGCTTGAAGCTCTGAAGCTTCGGTTCATGGCGGAAATGGGAGGCCTTCCTGTGCTTTGGCTGAGGAGAGTAAGGGCCTGTTTGTTTCAGCTAGGGATTATAGAAAGCAGCTTTTAAAAGCTGGAAGGTTAATAAACAGACAGCTTTTAATTTGGATTGTAACAATCCGGAGTCTAGATTATTAGAATCCCACAATCCACCTTGGAGGAGCTTTCCTCAGCTTTTTTTTGTACAAAAAGACCATAATACCTATGGGGGATATATACCCCGGGGGCCCACAAGGCAGACTTGCGAGGCCTAACTGGGCATAACTAGGCCAGGCCGGCAGTAGAGGACTGAAGGCATACTGGGCCGAGCGAGCTATGAATAATCAGAGCAAACTCCAGTTAAGGAAACCGAGTCGTATTAGGCAAAGGATGATTGTAATCCAAACTGATATAGAGTCGGATAGATATAAGGGTGCAGATTCCATCTCGTATCCGAGTGGGATTCCCTATTGTAACCGCCCTTCCCTGCTATATAAAGGGAGAGGCGGGGAACCATCAACACACAACATCATCAGCGAATAAGTTAGCCACTCATAATTCCAGAGCACAGGACTAGGGTATTATCTCCACCGTGAGAGCCCAAACCTGTATAATTCTCGTGTCTTGTGCTACCATCGAGCTCCTGATCCAGCGCCTAGCCCCTTTTAATTATTGTCGGTAACAAACCTCGACAGTTGGCGCGCCAGGTAGGGGCTGCGCTGAGATCAATCTTGGCAAGCTTGATGGCGATCCTCACCAAGGGCATGGCCACCTTCGCACCGGCCCAGGCGTTTCGCTTCGGAAGTTTGGATTTCGTTGCTGACGATCTTGGCCATCTTTTCCTTTCGGATTCGGATCAGTTCCAATCTGAAGCCAATTCTGAGGTTCCCTTAGTCGGGCAACCACTCGGATCGGGAACGGTCATGGCCATCTGTCCTGGGACGGTAAGCCAAAGGGCCGAACCTCGTCTGGAGCTGGAACCGGCTGATGGAAAATCCCGAGTGGTCGTAGATGTTAAAAAACCACTCGGACTTAAAGGTCAATACTACTCATCTCCCTGTCCCTCTGATCCGGAGGGTGGGGCGGAAGATTTCCAGAGCTTTCGCGGCATTTTCGTAATTGAGGAGCTGCGAACGGAATCCCAGCAACAGAAAGATGCGGCGAACGTTGCGGAGGAAGAGCGTCAACGACAAGAAGGCCGTGCGAGACTCCTCCAGAATAGAAGCCGCAACGTTAATGAAGAAATCTTGCAGACAAAGGTGGGGAACCAATCGGTTTTCCATACTCCTCAGCAGAACATCGTGACCTCCAAAACATTTCTTGATACCTTAGGACCACTGCTTGGTCCTGATAGCCCCGCCGCTCCGATCATAGCCCAGGTTCAGGCTATGGTGGCGGCGGCAGCGGTTCAGCAACACCAGGAGGAACCGAGTCGAACCCGCCTCATCGACTCACAGGCTGCTATCAGCTACACGGCTCATGATCGTCACTGGCGAGACTTGGCGAGGAAAGACCTTGAAGACAAAGATCGGCCGACCTCCGCATGGATTTAAATGCCAGACGGCGTGATCGGGAAGATGAAGAGCGACGTAGGCGCAGAGATAACTACGAACATTTTGGCATTGGCCACGACGATCGAGATGATCACCGTAACAATCCCCGCTATTGTGGAGGGGAAAACGAAGACCGGCGAGCTAAATCGCCCTATCGGCGTTCTCCACGAAGGCGCAACGACGGCCCTATTGAAGGCATCCGGGCTTTCACTCCTCGCCTTCGCCAAGTAGTCTGGCCCGAAGGATTCAACCCAAAGAGCATCACTAACTTTGACGGAGAAAGAGATCCTGAAGCTTGGCTCCAAGTTTACTCTCTTGCGATCATGGCTGCTGGGGGCGATCGCAATGTGATGGCTAATTACCTTCCAGTCATGCTCACGTCTTCGGCTCAAGCATGGCTCAAGGGACTTCCGGCAAATTCCATAGATTCCTGGGAAGATCTTTGTGAGCATTTCATCACCAACTTCCAGGGCACTTACGAGCGACCTGGAACGCAATGGGACCTATACCAGCTTCGCCAGAAAAAGAATGAAACACTCCGAGAGTTCATCCGGCGCTTCATGCAAAAGAAGAATACGATCAGGGACATCTCGGAAGCGGCAGTCATCGCAGCATTCCAGAAAGGTGTCAATGACCCCGACTTGATCAAGAAGATGTCTCGAAAGCCGCCATCCACCATAAGGGAGATGTTCGAGCTGGCGGACCGCTACGCGACGGCCTCGGACGCTCTGGCCGAGCGGCAAGATGATCGCCCACGACAAAAAGACAAAAGGGATTACGCCGAGTCATCAAGGCAACGCGACAGGAAACGGAAGCCTGAAGAAATAGTGGCGGCAGCCGAGCAAGGCCGGCATCGCGCGCCACGCACCGACGACTACGATATGGTAATGGAGGCTATTTGTCCTTTTCATCCAAAAGGTAAACATGCTGCAAAAGATTGCTTCACTTTGAGAAGATTTGCCAAGGAATCCAGAAAGCGACCAGCCAGAGGTGAAGCAAAAGAAGAAGATAAGAAAAAGCAACATTCCCCTGAAGATGATGAAGGCAAGTACCAAAAGATGGAATGGGAGCTCAATTACATCTACGGAGGCTCAATGGCTTACGAGTCAAAGCGGAAGCAAAAACTCACAGCCAGGGACGTCAACGCCGTCATGCCAACAGCTCCTCAGTATCTCCGATGGTCCGATGCTCCCATTACCTTTGACCGTTCGGATCATCCGGATCACATCCCTTATCCCGGAAGATTCCCGCTGGTATTGGACCCAGTGGTGCGCAACGTTAAACTCAAGAGGGTACTGTTCGATGGAGGCAGTGGGCTCAATGTTCTCTTCTCCAAAACTTTTGACGACATGAAGATTCCCCGTTCCGAGTTGAAGCGGGGCTCATCACCATTCCATGGAGTAATTCCTGGAACTTCTTCGATACCACTCGGGCAAATCACCCTGCCGGTCACGTTTGGAACCAAGGAGAACTTTCGGACCGAGTACCTCAACTTTGAAGTGGCCGACTTCCAGACGGCATATCACGCCATCCTGGGAAGACCTGGCCTGGCCAGATTTATGGCCGTGCCACATTATACTTATCTCGTCATGAAGATGCCAGGGCCAAAGGGTATCATCTCAATACGTGGTGATGTCAAGCAGTCGTTCATCTGCGACAGAGAAAGCTGTGAGATGGCCGAAGCTCAAGAGGCGGCAGAAGACAGAGAGAAGATCCGGCAGGCAGCCGCACACCAAGAAGATGAAGGTGAGGTGCCGGCTAAGAAGCAATCCAGGGCAAGCCTAAAACCTGATGAGGGGGTCAAAAAGGTAATCCTCGACCCGTCCAACTCTGTCCAGACAGCTCTGATTGGAACAAGCCTCGTCTCCAAATAGGAAGACGCGTTTGTCACCTTTCTTCGGGCCAACCGGGACATCTTTGCGTGGAAACCATCCGACATGCCCGGTGTTCCCAAAGAGGTGATCGAGCACTCTTTGAACATTGACGAGAAGGCCAAGCCCATCAAGCAACGGCTCCGAAGATTTGCTCAAGACAGAAAAGAAGCCATTAGGGAAGAGATCACAAAGCTTTTAGCAGCAGGTTTCATAAAAGAAGTGTACCATCCCGACTGGCTGGCGAACCCAGTGCTTGTTCGCAAAAAGAATAAAAGCTGGCGTATGTGCGTTGATTATACTGATCTCAACAAAGCTTGCCCGAAAGATCCTTTCAGGTTGCCTCGTATAGACCAAGTGGTGGATTCGACGGCGGGCTGTGAACTCCTGAGTTTTCTGGATGCATACTCAGGATATCACCAGATCAGGCTAAAGGAAGAAGACTGCATCAAGACTTCGTTCATCACTCCGTTTGGCGCATTCTGTTACGTCACGATGCCATTCGGTTTGAAAAACGCGGGCGTAACTTATCAGCGCGCAATACAGCGATGTTTCCATTCCCAGATTGGGCGCAACGTGGAGGCATATGTCGACGACGTCGTTGTCAAAACCCGTGCGAAGGAGGACCTCATATCTGACTTCGCGGAAACCTTCGAAAGCCTAAGGGCTTACAAAATGAAGCTGAATCCAGAAAAATGCGTCTTTGGAGTCCCGTCAGGAAAACTACTCGGGTTTATTGTGTCACAACGTGGCATCGAGGCAAACCCGGAGAAGATCAATGCAAATCTGAAAATGAAACCTCCAACCAGTCAGAAGGACGTTCAGAAGCTCACCGGGTGCATGGTGGCACTCGGCAGATTCATCTCTCGACTAGGATCGCGAGGAATGCCTTTTTTCAAACTTCTAAAGAAGCAGGGCAATTTTCAATGGACATCTAAAGCACAACAGGCTTTCGAAGAACTGAAGACATTCTTATCATCCCCACCTGTCCTGGTCCCTCCAATGCCCGAAGAGCCCCTTTTGCTCTACATTGCCGCAACGACTCATGTAGTCGGCCACGCAATCGTTCAGAGCGGAAGGAAGAGGGCACCTCCGAAAATCCAAATGCGATCTATTTCATCAGCGAGGTGTTGGGAGAATCCAAGATGCGCTACCTACAGGTACAAAAACTACTGTACGCTGTGTTACTTGCATCACGCAAACTCAAGCATTATTTCCAAGAACATTCAATTGCGGTGGTCACCACTTTCCCGCTCGCGGATATACTCCACAATCGGGAAGCCACCGGAAGGATCGCAAAATGGGCAGTTGAGCTCGGGGCCTTTGAAATTTCTTTCAGGCCGTGAACAGCAATAAAATCTCAAATACTTGCCGACTTCACCGCCGAATGGACAGAATTGCAAACTCCAATGACTACTGAAGAGCTAGAATACTGGACGATGTATTTCGACGGCTCCCTCATGCTCAACGGCGCGGGAGCCGGCGTGCTCCTCATCTCTCTAACAGGAGAGCGCCTAAAATACGTTCTCCAGATCCACTTCCCGGCATCAAACAATGCCGCCGAGTACGAGGCACTCATCCACGGGCTTCGCATTGCGATATCCCTCGGTGTCCGACGGCTAACTATTCGAGGCGACTCCATGCTGGTAATCAATCAAGTTCAAAAGGAGTGGTCATGCGTCGAAGACAACATGGCAGCCTATTGCCAGGAGGTACGGAAGCTGGAAGGCAAGTTCGACGGGCTGGAGCTCATTCACGTGCTCCGACGTGACAACGAAGCAGCAGACGAATTGGCAAGGGTAGGATCCACTCGGGCAATAGTACCAGTTGGTGTGTTTGTCGAAGAACTCCATAAGCCTTCAATAAGCCCAAAGCAGGAACAAGGCAAGCCGAAAGAAACACCCATTGAGGAAGAGGTCCTGGTCGTTAGCATAGATTGGACAGTTCCTTTTCTCAATTACCTGTTGAAGGACGAACTTCCAGAAGACTGGACAGAAGCGGAATGCATCGCGCGGCGCAGCAAGAGTTACGTGATAATAGGTGAAGAATTGTTCCGAAAAAGCGCCTCCGGAGTTCTTAGGCGATGCATATCAGAGCAAGAAGGAAGAATCCTACTCAAAGAAATCCACTCGGGAATCTGTGGGCACCACGCGGCGTCAAGCACTCTGGTGGGCAAGGCATATCGACAAGGCTTCTTCTGGCCGACTGCTGTGATGGATACAGAAGACATCGTCCGAACCTGTGAAGGGTGCCAATTTTTCGCTCGCCAAATACACATGCCCGCCCAGAAGCTGCAGACAATTCCGATCACTTGGCCGTTCGCAATCTGGGGGCTCGACATGGTCGGCCCATTGAAGAAAGCTCAGGGTGGCTTCACTCATCTCTTTGTTGCCGTTGATAAATTCACCAAGTGGATAGAAGCAAAACCAGTAGCTACAATAACAGTGGCCAAGGCCAAAGAGTTTTTTCAGGAGATCGTCGAAGATTCGGCGTACCAAACAGATCATCACGCACAATGGAACCCAATTTCGAGGAGAAGAATTTCAAGGCGGTGTGACGAGCTTGGCATCAAAGTTTGCTTCGCCTCGTGGCTCATCCAAAGAGCAATGGTCGAGTTGAAAGGGCAAACGGCATGGTCTTTGCGGGGCTTAAAACCACGATCTTTGATCGACTCAAACCGTACGCCACCCGATGTGTAAAAGAATTGCCTTCGGTACTGGGGCCGAGAACCACCCCACAAAACAGCAACCGGCGATCACCTTTTTTCCTGGTCTACGGCTTAGAAGCGGTTCTGCCTACCGAGTTGACCTTTGGATCCCCTCGGGTTCGGAGTTTCAAGGAGGCCGAGTCGGAAGAAAGCAGAATAGAAGACATCGATCGACTGGAGGAGGCAAGGGAAGTCGCCGCGGTCTAGTCAGCCAAATACCTCCAGGCCATGCGCCGCTATCATGACCGAAACGTCCGAAACCGAGCGTTCTCCAAGGGCGATTTGGTCCTAATAAGGAGCCAGAAGCATGAGCACAAGTTGTCTCCAAATTGGGAAGGCCCCTACATCGTCGATGAGGTGACGCGTCCAGGTGCTTACAGGCTTAAGCGAGAAGACGGCGCCATCATCAGTAACTCATGGAACGTAGAGCAGCTACGCCATTTTTACTCTTAAAATGTTTTGCGGGTGTTGAATCTTTCCCTAGACTTGCTACTCAATTGTTACTCAATTAAGCAGTAAGTCGGGGCTACCTAATAGTGTTAAGCATGCTAACTCATTGAAGGATTATTTGTTTAAAGAGATATCATATGTCAGAATCTTTATTCAATGGACTTGCTACTCAATTGTTACTCAATTAAGCAGTAAGTCGGGGGCTACACCTAATAGTGTTGCACATGTGCAACCCCGCTTGCATATCAGCTCTTATCCTCTCTCTTTTTCCCTACGGTCACGACTAAAATCCGAGTGCCCTATACCCTCAATTATGAAATCCCGGACGAAAAAAGTCTAGTTACCTAAAGGCATGCTCGAGGGGAAAGGCCAAAGCGCCAACTCGCGATGCTCGGGGGCTATACTAATCGTACAAGGTGTTTAAACATAAGGGAGGATGAAAACCACTTAGGAAAAGTCGAAAAGACTTAAGCAAGGAACAAGAGAAATAACAAAGTTGGAGCTAAAACAGTCTTACAAAAGGTCCAGCGTCGTTCAAAGACCATAGAAGATATATACAACAAAAGCACTATCTAAACAGCAAAAGTGCTACTTTCCTTACGAAGATAAAAAAAGGAAAAAACTACTCCCGGCGCGCGCGGCCGACGACGGCAATGAGGGCATCCCTAGCTCTAATGAGTCTAGGAACGACCTCGATCGAGCGTCGGCAATGGCGATGTCCCGGCGGCGGCCTCTGCTCGCTGCCTCGCCATGGCGAGGTCAAACGCGGCCCAGAGTTCGACGTGTTCGTCCTCAGGTTCCACGGGGGCGTCGTTGCCAAAACTGTTGAACAGGTCCTCGATCCATGGCACGACCGGCGGACCCGGGGACTCTGGAGGAAGAGACAAAGGAGAGAGATCCTCGGAAGAAGAGGAAGAATCCATGAAGAAGAAGAAGTCGGGGGAGGAGGTCGTACGGCCGTGGGGTCCTGAATCTTTGGACCTCCAGTCGGGGATACACCTTTATCGACTGCTTCCGCTTGGCTTTGCGAACAATCGGAGCTTTTCCCTTCCTGGATGGATCATCATAAGGCGTGCTCGTCTTGCTTAACCGTGCTTAGAGTAATTTGGCGGGAAGTTTAAACTTATCACTCTTATGAGCAGAAATTCGAAGTACGGCGCATCGGAAAAGAAGGCCTCACGTCCCTGCAAATATGAAAAGCACATCCACATCAAGATTCAGATAAAAGTTAGAAGAATCAGTATCTGAAAGCAATGAAGATCCCTTACCGGAGGCGTTGGGTTAAGCTTCGTGAAAGGTCTTGGATTCCTAGAAACAGAGATCTTCTCGTTTGGGGCAAAGAAATCGGAGACACGGCATAAAAATACCGCCGAGGTAATTTTATTAGAAACCTCCCGTGTGGGATCATTGGAGCCCTCGTATTCATACCCTGGATGAACTCGGTCCTTGAGGGGCTGAATCCGGCGGATGCAAAAGTTGGCAATAATGGCCATACCAGTAAGCCCATTCTCCTTCAACTCGGCAATTAGCCCCATAAGATCAATCACTTGGTCCATCCCGTCGTCCTTGGGGAGTGATGTCCAACAGAGAGGGCTTGGGTGGCCTTCGAGCGAGCAATGGAGGCTCAGGATTGGCACAAGAGAACCACTCTTGGTGCCAGCCTTTATTCGAGGTCCTAAAAGGAATGTTAAAGTAAGGTTTTTTCACGCCATCCCTCAGCTGAAATCCGGCACCTCCAACTACTTTGGGGAAATTCTTATTAGGAAAAGGCTTAAGAAGGAAAAGGTGGCGAAAGAGATTAAAGTGGGGACGGATGCCAAGGAAGGATTCGCAAAGATTAACGAAGGCGGCGATTTGAAGAATGGAATTGGGGTTGAGATGAGTCAGTTCAATCCCGTAGAATTCAAGAATGCCACGGAAAAAGGGGGATGCCAGAAGACCCAACCCACGCATGAAGAAGGATTCAAAGACAACCACCTCCTCAGCACGGGGGGTAGGGCAGAATTCACCTGCGGCGGGGCGGACGGCGAGCATCACCAATGGCGGAAAAACACCCATGCCGACCAAGTCCTCCAACCGTCCCTCCGTCGTTACCGAGGTGGTCCAATCCTTGGTCGAGGCGGACGGGTGAACAGTTGCGGGAGAAGGGGACGACATCCTCGAACGAAGCAGCCTCGCGATCGCGTGAGATTAGGGGTTAACCCTAGCGGTGGAGGTCGCGAGGGAAAAGATTGGAGGACCAAAGGGGTGAAAAAGAACAGTGCAAAGACACTTCGTTCTACCCTATATCGATAAGGGAGCGGTGCCAACTTTCGCCCTGAGCGGGAAACTGCTTCACCCTTCCTATGCCCTGAGGCCGCCCTAGGGAGCACTTCAGGGTGGGCCAGTGAGTACGCATGTCGTGCACAATCGCTGATGTCCCAACAAAATAAATTGGGAAAAGGTACGCCCCAAGATGGGCCAAAAGCCAAAAACCCGTGACACACGGGATCATGGGTACCACCCCAGGAAGAACATCCTCTTATGGTATGCCTCATGCTAGGGCGCAGGCTGATAACGTTCAGAGAACGAAGTCGGATACCATAAAGATGATTTAATAAAAAACAGACGCCCACAGGGTACGAGGCTCGTATAACCTTAAAGAAGGTGATGACGGGTACCAAATGGGCAGGATAAAAAGCGCTCTGTAAAAAAAGCCAGGGGTTATGCGTTCATGCGCGCCAATACCACTCGGCTGAGTACGGATGTGTGCTGGAAATATACCAAGAAACGAGTCGGCCTGATAAAACTGGGTCGGAGACAGCTCGGAATAATCATACAAAAGAATTTTATAAAGTTCTTCGTGACCTCCTTGCCAAGCAAACAAGCACTCGGCTATAAACACTCGGGAAGACTTGACTGCAGAAGGCACTTTGGACCTTGAAGCACTCGGGGACTCTTGTGGGGGATATATACCCCGGGGGCCCACAAGGTAGACTTGCGAGGCCTAACTGGGCGTAACTAGGCCAGGTCGGCGGCAGAGGACTGAAGGCATACTGGGCCGAGCGAGCTATGAATAATCAGAGCAAACTCCAGTTAAGGAAACCGAGTCGTATTAGGCAAAGGATGATTGTAATCCAAACTGATATAGAGTCGGATAGATATAAGGGTGCAGATTCCATCTCGTATCCGAGTGTGATTCCCTATTGTAACCGCCCTTCCCTGCTATATAAAGGGAGAGGCGGGGAACCATCAACACACAACATCATCAGCGAATAAGTTAGCCACTCATAATTCCAGAGCACAAGACTAGGGTATTATCTCCACCGTGAGAGCCCGAACCTGTATAATTCTCATGTCTTGTGCTACCATCGAGCTCCTGATCCAGCGCCTAGCCCCCTTTTAATTATTGTCGGTAACAAACCTCGACAATACCCTTCCACCTTCCAGCAAAATAAGGCAACAAAACAGGCCGAGGGTACCACAGACTTTTGCACGCAGAAACAACAATCCAAATACACTATAATATGAGTTACCAAATAGTCATCAGCTTTTAACAATCCAGCTTTTAACAATCCAACTTTTACAATCCAGCTTTTAAAATCTGCTTTCTATAATCCCTAGCTGAAACAAACAGGCCCTAAGGAGTAGCAGAGAAGTTGGGCGTGATATCCTGAGGCTTGGCTCTTAAGACTTGGGTTTGCTGGCATTGATGGAAGGTTCTGGATTTGGGGACGTGTCCCATAGGCACAGGAATGGAGTGGCTGCGACTGGGACCCACATGTCAGTGAAAGAGAGGCAACCGACTTAAGAACCAACCGGCTGGGTTCTCTGAATTCGTATTAATTGTCCTATCAATCCTTGCCTGAGATTTTTCATACTTTTTTTGTAGTCTCTCCTGGAAGTAGATAATCTCCAGTAAAAATTTTAGATCGAAATAATTTTTATATTATTTACTAAAATTCTGACACTGTACAATGCACAGGATTTCAAATTCTGTTTTTGAATTATCAGACAATGAAAATATTTTTATAACTTTTTGAAACTTTGTTTTTAAAAATTAATTTGAGCTAGTTATTCTTATGTAAAATTTTCAGCTCAAGATATTTCTCCAGAATTTTATAAAAATTCTGACATTAAGATTTTTAGAATTTCAGAGCTTCTGTTTTTGAATTATTTGAAGGCTTATCCGACCTGGTGAATTCTTGATATTTTTACCGGAGGTAAATACTGTACAAAGGGTGCTTTGGTAATTTTCTTAGCTTCAAATAAACGCTTAATATTTTTCATTAATTCGGATGATGCACTGTTTCTAGTCAAGTTTGTCTTTTTCATAATTAATGATATTTTTACCATGCAGTAAAATAAGAGTTACCTGGTAAAAAGTTTCACCTGAGGGTTAAAAATATTAATATAAATTTTTCAAGATTTTACTTTTATCCTTTTATCTTTCTATCATTATCCATTCATTAATTCTCTTTATTTGATTTTTCATGCAATGCAAAACTCCAAAGGAAATTCAAATAAAACCAATAATGCCAAGAAACTCAGAAATAAATATTTTCAAATTTAAAATATTTATTTTTATATTACTTACTTTTCGGGATGTTACATGACCGTGATGACGACGGTGGCTGCTCTGCCATGAGAGAGACAATCATCGCTACATGTTACACAGTCACCATAGAACATTCTAGCCGGTTTGTGCATATGTTACAGACTGCAACATAGGAATTTTACACAAACCTCCTTACATGGTTTCTTTTTTCATCACAGTATAGTTTTGTAGCATCAGTATTATTTACATACAAATCTTACAAAACTCTCTCAGTACAAACAAGGCCACATGCTAAAGCGGGCATATTTAAGGAAACAAAAGTCTAGCGAGAAATCCCCAATGTAAGGTGGCATTATATGATACTGCCAACAGATTGATAAATCTCACAGTAAAGGAAATTAAATTATACAATACTACAGGCATAATTAAGAGTACATTCGGATCTTAGGCTAGAGATTTTCTAGACTAGCTTTGCGAGCTATTTATATGGGACGGTAAATCACAAGATACTAGCGATTATGGCCTTAATTAATTACCCATAACTTCAGCCTCGTGACTCTTAATTTTGCCAGCTTAAGTTCGTCCACCACATGCCATGGTTGGTCTCTCATCCCGCTCTTCTTTGAGACATTGGATCGCGATTCCACCAATCCTGTCAAGGCATTCCAGATAGTGAGGCTGAGCACAAGACGAAATCTCTTTGTCGTACATCTCCCTTCCTGTACCCTCCTCCTTGTAAGACTTGACAAAGTTTATTGGAAGGCTATTGCTCCCATCATACTCAGGCCTCTTACGTGTGATGAGTTCAAGAATCACAACTCCAAAGCTGTAGACATCGCTCTTCTCCGTGAAATAGCCAGTCTTGATGTACACAGGGTCTATGTACTTCAAATCCCCGTCCACAGACCCGGTTGGCATACACAGTTCTTGACACCTGCTTGGATGTCCCAAAGTCAGAGACCTTTGGCATGAAGTTGTCACCAAGGAGAATGTTGCGGACTTGACATCCCCATGAACGATGTTATGGCCACTGTCTGTGTGCATGTAGGAGAGAGCTTCGGCAGATCCAATAGCAATATCCAAGCGAGCCTGTAGTGGGAGACTGCGCTTTTCAGTTCCATGAAGCACACGGTAGAGGCTTCCATTGGAGATGAGCTCAAAGACCAACATGGGCACATCTGTCTCTAGGCAACATCCGACAAGGCGGACTAGATTTGTGTGGCTGATCCGAAATTGGATGGTGATCTCATTCACAAAATCATCTGTGCGTCGCTCCTCGCCTTTTGCACTGGAGCGTTTAACTGCGACTCGTTGGTTGTCTTCCGTGATTCCCTCATAGACCACGCCAAAGGCACCACTTGCCAATCTTCTTTGCTATAGTTATTTGTGATCTGTCCATTGCACTTTCGTGAAGATGTTGATGTTCATGCTCTTCAATATTTGGCCGCCATTTTTGTTGAAAAAACCTCTTTGCTTTCTTCTCTTACGCACCGTGCGAATGAACCATAATAGGACCATCGAAACAATGACGGCGCAAAATGTTGCTGTGAAACACAGATAGCGTAGATTGATATTACTCGTGACGATATTCATTGCATTTGCATGCAAGTTATCTTGATTGTGTTAATTCAACTAAAGACCATAAGTACTGAAGCAAAAAAAGAAAAAAAATAAGGAAGCAAAGGAGAGAAAAAATAAGGACCATAAATATATAACTTTACTATGAGTACAAGCTAGGAAGCTACTTTCATCCATTCCTGAATAGATGCCATTATAGGTTTTTGTACTTCCACTAAGGCATACCACTCTATTATATCTTTGGATAGGTCATCTTACTCTAGTCCATGATAGTAAATAACATTAGAAATAACTTAAGGGGAGAGGTATATATAAAAGGAAAAATGGTAAAAAGTCGCATCGAACTGTAAAATGAAATATCTTTTGGAACAAGATTTGAAAGCTAGAATGATATGTATTTGGAACCTACTCACCTATTGTCGCAACTACAAGTGCGTGAGTTATGGACTGACAGCTTTTCCCTATTCGTCCAAAATTGCATTTGCAATAGTAACTACCATCCGTATCATGGCATGTGCTACCACTTTGACAAGGATATCGCTCGCACTCGTTAATATCTGTATATTGAAAACTCAAATGGTCAGTGTAACAAAACAACAACTGTTTTGTAGCGTATGTGAAAATTTGAAATTTAGGTAATTTGGGGGCCAAACGAACTCTTGCATCCACGGATGAGATAGGGATTGCCATCGTATCCGTTGGGGCAGTTGCAGAGGTAACCCAGCCCTTGTGTGGCGCTGACACAATAGCTGTTGGCGCTAACACAAGCGGAAGTGATTGAAGGTGGAGGGCACGTCCCATCATTGATGGCCCAGTCAAGCACCAGCGGAACACCTCTCTCAGCTGCTTGTCTGTCGGTGGCCATACCACCTGTACCGTTGAGATCTTTTCGGCTAAACTTGTACCTAAAATACATAAGTTCACAGTTAATCCCTCCTATAGAAAAAAATCTTGATAAACTTCTCTACTAGTCATGGTCAAAAGTATTTGTTTTATCACAAATGCAACACTATACCCTCTCGCAAGGAGATAACACAAGCATAAGATTATTATCAATGGAAAATCTAATCGTATTATGTTCATGTCAGTAATTCTAACATTAAAGAAAGTATTATTAATTGGTCAAATTAGGTACAAAATATGTCTATTTATTTGTATACATGCATATACTTTTCAGATGGGAGAAACAAAGCGCGACAGTTCGAACTCCACATTTATTATCTATTTAATTTGATATTAAAAAAAAGACAGTTGCAATAATGTGCTGCCATGCATCCACAACAAATTATAATTGATATTTTTTTTAATTTAACCCAATGGTCTAGATTCAAACTATACCTTCTTACCAGTATTAAATGCAATAAATCTTTTGTCTATCCTTAACTTTACCCTCGGAAAAAAAATCCTTAATGTTGATTTTTCTTCCACAAAAATAAATTAGATTAAAAATATCCATATGGCTGCAACTCGATTGTGTAGATGATGTACTCAATTAAAGAAATAGATCATTTTGAATGGCACATTAACTTGGGAGTACACGTATGTACCAGCCTTTCTCGGCCACGAAGGCGTAGCTGCAGGGGTTCCACCTCCACGCGGGGTTGTTGTTTGTAAACCCCCAGTCGACTGTTATGGTGCTAAGGTTGCCCCAGATGGACGGCGTCTGGCAGCAACCGAGCCCCGTGCATGGCTCACCGTCATAGGCGGCGCCATCCAAGCTCGCGCACGTCGTGAGGCAGCCGGATGAGAAGCTCCCGTCGTCCCTGCCCTGGAGCAACGCCAGGGTGTTGCACCCGATGGCCGTGAACTCGTTCCTCCCCGGCGAGATCAGGAACGGCGAGCCGGTGAGGTTAAATTGCCAGTCTGCTTCGCGTTCGACAGTGTTGGACGAACTGAAGCACTTGTAAGACACGGGAGCGAAGACGCGCATCTGGCCAAACAACACCGAGATGTTGATGATCTCGAAGTACCCTGTGTATGGTCTCGGAGGGTTAAAGCTATCGTTGCAAGTGACGGTGAAGCCATTCAAACCCGACCAGGCACAGTCGCTGCCGATGCCGAATGGGTAGGGAATGTCTACGTCGCCGCACTTGTTAGGGCAGTCTGGCGATTGAGTCGGCATCGGTGACGGCTGGGAAAGTACTAGGGCGGGAGCAAGGAGAAACCACAGCACTAACAGTGGCATGGCTAGCACCGGCTGGGAATGTACTAGGCCGTATTTCATGTTGGTAAACAAAAAAGTTAAGAGCTTGATAACTTGCTAACTAACTGATCGGGCTGAGCGTGCTGCTTTCTCGCCATGGGTATATATAGGCGAGCGCGCCCGTCTCGTTCTCTTCCCGTCGGGATTTTTTCCCGCGCCCGATGTAGTACATATCTATCTGGAAACTTATCTCATGGTACTAAAGGCAGTAAAGTACCTCGTCGCCAAAAATAATCTTGCTATAGATCTAATTATCTATCGATTATTATATCTATTATAAATTAAAAGTCAATAACAAGTGTTTTATGGCTATTAGAAAGATAGATAGTCAAGAAATTCTCGGAAAAAAAAAGAGAAAAACATTCAACCCTTAGCTTAGTGCATGGACTGTAATTATGATCGCTAGTCGATCATTAGCCCATGCACCCACAATTAATGCTACATATATTTTAATTAACATTTCTTATATTAAAGAATATGGGCTATGATAAAACATCAAGGATCAAAACTTCTTATGAATTAAAAAATATAGTATGTTTACAAGGGATTAACACAAAGTTGTTTAGAGTAACATAATGTGTTTCCCTGTATTAAATCCAAGATTACCTAAAACACAAGTTTAACCATGATTTTTTAAAAATATGTTTGTATAAAATATAATAATTCTTCCTCCTGAGTAATATCTCAAACAATGTACCTAGACATAGTCCATTGTCACTAAGAAAAACATATCAACTAAAACATGAGTATAAAAATTCCACGTAATTAAAATGGATATAGAAATATAAATAAGATCATCATGGTACTAGCTGCGCAATTGCACGCGCCAGTCGCCTAGCTAGTTTACTCAAAGTTTACATTTGAGTAGTATTTAATTTTGTGCCACTATATAATATTGTGGCCAATTGATTACTTGCTTAATTAGGAGTAGACCTGGGAGATGCAAGTCTTCGAGGGAAGAAAAAGGTTTTAAAAGTTCAATTGGACATGAGGTTGCAACTAGTTGCTTTTAGTATACAAAATTACAAATAGACACACTACTGCACATGTCTAAATCATAGATGGTTCACAAGATACATCACAAACGGTTTTATGAACCATCCGTACTGAAGTGTTAGTGATGACAATCGGTCATCACGGACGGTTTTGCAACCGTCAGTGAAAAAACTCATCATAGTCAGTTCCAATTTAAGTATAAAAAAATACAAATGGACAAGAACACTGGCTGAGGTTAAGTTGTGCTGTAGCAGATAATTTGGAACTAAAATTCGCATGTAATGTGAATATGGGGATGCTCCGGTTTTGAGCTTATCCTGATTTAAATAAATTCCCGATATTAAATTAATTTCATAACAAATTCCCGATACTGCATTACCTAATAGATGCATTTTTTCACATAGAGTCAACTCTAACCAATATGACAGCAGGCATGCATGATGTATATGGCCGAAAATGGCATAATAAAAATTAGAAGAAGCGTGAAACTTGTATATAAAAGGAGCTTTGTATTTTAATGATCTAATGGTTAGTATCCTTTTAATTCAGTTCATTCAGTTCATAATATGCTAGTTTGTTTTATTCCCTTATGCTCTGATATTTTCTGAACACAAATTAAAATGATCTTCAGCTGTTAATAAGAAAAATTGATAATAATAAATATTAAGGATCTAATATAGTCCAAATATGTCATGATTGTTAAAGTTCTGATCATGCATCCTTCTAATGGTTAATTAGTATCCTTTTAATTCAGTTCATAATATGCTAGTTTGTTTTATTCCCTTATGCTCTGATATTTTCTGAACACAAATTAAATTGATCTTCAGCTGTTAATAAGAAAAATTGATAATAATAAATATTAAGGATCTAATATAGTCCAAATATGTCATGATTGTTAAAGTTCTGATCATGCATCCATTAAGGGGGAGTTCCTACTGCAACTTCTGCATATATAATACTCTATCAAGCTAATTTGTTTTGCAGAATGTTTAAGAGAGGAATTAATTTTGTTGTGCTCTCAGATTCTAGGGTTTGGATGAAGATAAGGATCTTCACCACAATCACAAATGGACTAGACTAATCAATTCAATAACTTAAGCTTTGAACCCTTACCACCTTAGCATGCACACGAAATGATTAAGTATTCAGATCAGCTAGAATATGTTAGTTTTATCCGCAAGCAAAGATCTAATCAGACTAATAACAGAGCAATTATATATTGTAGGTTCAGATCAGTTCAAAGATCACTTAACAGAATAAATATAAGCAACTTAGTTCAGATTAATATAAGCAAAAACAACTGACAGAAGCAACTACTACCTGACCACTAGCTAGCTAAATCGAGATGAACATCTATGAACTGTACCAACCGAACCAAGCAATGAGCAGATAAAGTGATATAATACCGACAAAATCAAAGCGATAACAGAATAAATAGCGATGTTTCGACAAGAGATTTACACAACAGAGACAACTTAGTTCAGATTAATATAAGCAAAATCAACTGACATAAGCAACTACTACCTGACCACTAGCTAGCTAAATCAGATCAACATCTATGAACCAATCAATAGACAGTGATATAATACCGACAAAATCAAAGCGATAACAGAAATGAATACAAATTGAGCAGAACCATGAATATAATCCAATAATTTCATACAAGTCTAGCAGTTCAAGGCTTAAATCATTTCATCAATTGTCATATTCATGTAGTAACCCTAATTTCATCACAGAGCAACACTAGTATCTCAGTCAGCAAGAATCAAGTGCAGAACTGAAAATACTCACAGAGGGAACATCGCTCGAATCGTGGAGCAAGCAAGGCAAAAAATAAACGGAGGGGGAGAAAGGGCACCACCGATGGAGAGGGGAGACACCACCTAGGGGAGGGGAGACACCACCGTGGGGGAGGCGCGGCCGAGGGGAGGCGCCGCCGAGGAGGAGACCAAGGCCGAGGGAGGGCTCCTCAGAGCTAGGAGAGGGCGCGCCGAGGGGTCTTGCGCCGAGGGAGGAGACCAAGGCGAGGGAGGGCACCTCCGAGCTAGGGAGAAACACGCCAAGGGGGCTAGGGCACCGCCGAGGTGAGAGGAGCTAGGGTTGCAATAAACTAAGTGTCTTGGGGACTTGGTGAAATGGCAAGCCTTGGATTTATTGAGTGGCGCGGAAGACCATTCGAGCAGTTACAGGATTGAACCGTTTGGGGTGTAGTCGTCCCAGGCGGTTCAATCCCGAACCGTTTGGGCATGTTTTTCCCAGACGGTTCTAGGATTGAACCGTGCAGGATGACTACCCCCTGATTTGTTCAATCCCAGTAACCGCCCAGAATGACACTATCCTGCGGTTTAATTTGGAACCGTGCAGGATGGGCCATTCTATGCAGCTACTTAATTTTAATCAATACATCTCAGTAATTAATACATGTCCTTATAGAGCTGCTTAATTTTTATTAATACATCTCAGTAATTAATACATGTCCATATACACATACACCTGCTTAATTTTAATTAATACATCTCAGTAATTAATACATGTCCATATACACATACATAGAGGTCCTCATGACAACACTTGTTTATTATTTTGTACAAAATTAGCCTTTCACGATGATCAACATGTGTGTAGCTAGCTTCGTCAGGTTGGTCTTCCTGGATTGTGACGCCGGTACCAATAGGAGGCAACTCATCGAACTGATTGTATTCTTCCTCATCTACCACATTCTCGACTCCGACAGTCCTTCTTTTTTCCTAAAGAACAACGTGGTGCTGCCTGTTGGACGGGTTGGTTACATAGAAGACTTGAACAACTTAGTTGATGAGAACGAATGGTTCCTCTTGGTATCCGAGACATTCGAGGTCCACAGTTGTGACGCCGTACTTGTCAACCTTCACATGCTGCAGGTTAGCCCAACGGCACCGAAATAAGGGGATCTTGAATAGCACATAGTCGAGCTCCCAAATTTCCTCAATGAACCCATAGTCTGAGCTCCTCATCGATCCAGCGGTATTCAAAGACATCGATCTGAACACCGCTATTCCGGTTTGTGCTCTTCATGTCCCGATCCTCGTGTAAAATGTGTACCCATTTAAATCATATCCTTTCCATGTTACAACCGTAAAACTCGCCCATTTGCCAACCATGTCGGCGTCTCACGACATGCTTCGATAATAATGGGTCACGCTCCTGAACCATTTGTTGAAGTGAAGGTTATGTTGTCGATGATTGATACTCGGTAGCGTCGGATTCTCTTGCGTAGCCAATTCTTGTGCTCGTTGATATACGAGGACCACAATAGCCATGTGTTGCAAAACTGTAAAATGGGCTTCGGCACACGCAACTGGATCAAGTGTGATTGCTTTCCTTTCGATGGTCCCGATGCCCTGGAGCCTCCCCTCATGGCGGGATCGAGGCATACCTATCGGTTCGACCTGAGCCATGTAATCCACGCAGAATTCGACGACCTCTTCTGTTGCATAACCTTCGATAATGCTACCCTCCGGTCGAGATCGATTCTGTACGTAGGACTTGAGAATTCCCATGTACCTCTCGAACGGGTACATGCTACGTAGGAACACAGGCCCGCACATCTTTATCTCCCTCACAAGGTGAACAATGAGATGGACCATGATATCAAAAAACGACAGAGGGAAATACATCTCAAGATTACATAAAGTCATCAACACCTCAGCCTGTAGAGCATCAAGTCCTTCAGGATCGATAACCTTCTGAGCAATTGTGTTAAAGAAATAACACAGCCTTGTAATTATCTCCTGAACCTTGGTCGGTAAAATACTTCTAATTGCCACAAGGAGCATATGTGTCATAAACACATGGCAATCATAGGACTTCATGCCAGTTAAACTCAAATCGTTCATCGAAACAAGTCTCTTCAGGTTGGATGAGTAACCGGATGGAACTTTCACACCATGCAAGCATTGGCACAGTTCCTTTCTCTCGGCCTTGGACAGAGTGTAACTAGCAGGCTCGCAAAATGTTCGGCCTTTATCAGTCTCTTTCAGTGCTAACTCAGGTCTGATGCCCATATCGACTAAGTCAAGCCATGCATTGATACCGTCCTTTGTTTTACCCTTAATATTCAGTAAGAGAAAAATCAAGCTATCACAGACATTCTTCTCTACGTGCATTACGTCGATGCAGTGCCGAACTTCTAGGTGCTCCCAATAAGGTAGGTCCCAAAATATTGATCTCTTCTTCCACATGCTCTTCTCACGGGTCCTCGATTTATGTCCCTTCCCTAGCGCAACATCCAACTTCTTAACCATATCATGAATGTCTGACCCGCTTAAAGGCTTTGGAGCTAAAGTGTCTTCGGTTGTGCCGTCGAATTGTTTCTTCATCTTGCGGTATGGGTGATTTCTCCGAAGGAACCTACGGTGACGCATGTACATGGTTTTGCGTGAGTGATTCAGCCATACACTCTCGGTGTCATCCAAGCAGTGTGTACATGTTTTGGCTCCTTTTGTACTCTGCGCCGACAGGTTAGCAAGGGCAGGATAATCATTTATGGTGCAGAACAATAAGCAGCGCAAAGTGAAGTACTCTCGTTTGTGAGCATCCCATACCTGCACCCTAGGAACCCACAATGTGTTCAAATCTTCCACCAATGGTGCTAGGTACACATCAATATCGTTCCCAGGTTGCTTCGGGCCTTCGATGAGTAGAGACATCAATATGTACTTTCGCTTCATACACAACCAAGGAGGAAAGTTGTACACACAGATATTTACATGCCAAGTGCTGCTCATGTTACCGAAAGGATTCATTCCATCTGTACTCAATCCGAACCTTATATTCCACGGATCCGCTGCGAATTCTTCAAACCTTCTATCAATGTTTCTCCACTGAGTTGAATCAGCAGGGTGCCTAGTCATTCCATCGTTCTTATGCTCATCCGAGTACCATCGAAGTAATTTTGCCTCTTTTGGGTTCGCAAACAACCGCTTCAAACAGGGAATTATAGGCAGATACCACGCCACCTTAGCGGGAGGTCCTTATTTCTTCACCTCCATGCCCTCATCGTCATCATCTGATCTATCTTTACGCTTGTACCTAGATGTGTTGCACACCGGACATACATGCAAGTTTGCGTACTGTTTGCGGTACAAGATACAGTCATTAAGACAGGCATGTATTCTTTCTACTTTCATTCCCAAGGGACAAAGAACCTTTTTGGCTTTGTAGGTGGTTGCCGGCAACTCGTTTTCCTCTGGAAGCATATCCGCTAATAGACCTAACAGTGCCGTGAAACTCTTGTCGGACCAACCGTTGCTTGCCTTTAATTTTAGCAATTCCAGTACGGACGACAATTTTGTGCATTTGGACTTGCAACCTGGGAACAAAGGTTTCTCCGAGTCGTCCACCAAGCCCCGAAATTTTACATACTCCCGCTTATCACGGTTCCCTTCGCATCCCGTAGCATCGATCCAGTTGTCATCGAAATCTGATCGACATCATCCGGAGTATCGTCGACTTCGTCCACGATGGTAGTACTACTTGGTCCTTGCATAATCTGCTCTTCACCGTGACTGGTCCAACATGTATACCCCCTTTTGAAACCCTGTAGAATCAAGTGTGCTTCAATCTGCTCTGGGTTTCGAAACATCTGGTGATTCTTACAGTCAACGCATGGACAAGGCATAAATTCCACCCCCTTGTTCGACATATCTACCTCTGCAGCTCTTCTAAAAGCGGAGACACCATTAATGTACTTAGTGCTCGCATAGTTCTCAGCGTACATCCAGCTTCTGTCCATCTACGCAACATATGTAACAATAGGTGTTAAATGACGAATATGACGAATTTAGATCATAAAATACAAATGGATCTGCACAAGGTATAGCAAATATATCTACTTCACATCACAAAGAACAAATTAACCAGCTTAATTCATTTCCCTCTGCACCAAGATAGATACAACAAGCTAGATCTAGAACACAGCTTCATTTCCCCAAGCTAGATATAAAATGTAATTCAGATTAGAAGCAATTACTAACCTTGGATGACCAAGAGCACAAGGATCTACAATCAAATCTCCAAATCTAGGGCCTCTTTCACAAGGAACGCCTCTCAATCGCAGCCACCTCAGAGACGGTCGAGGAAAACCTAAAAAAAACAGAGACGGTCGAGGATCTCTGCCTTATACACGTAAGAGGTATCATCGCAGACGGTTTTATCTACAAACCGTTCGCGATGTGGGACATCTCAGACAGTTAGTCGATAACACCGTCTGCGATGTGAGAGATAGATCGCAGACGGTTTTATAAAAAACCGTCTGTGATGTCACATGAGATCCTGACGGTCTATAGACAAAACCGTCTCGATGACATCTCGAGCGGTTTTGGATCAACCGCTGCGATGTCTCCATACATCACCAGATGGTCTATAAGCGAAACCGTTTGCGATAACTTCTCGAGCGGTTTTAGTCAAAACCGTCTCGATGTCACATCGATCCTGAGCGGTTTTTGACTAAAACCGTCGCAATGATGACCCTTCGTCTTCGTCTGTCCGGTACTTGATCGTCTCGTCTTCCCAATGCAGACGCGCTGTGCTGCGTCATATCGCTTCGTCTTCCCAATTAATGCAGTCATATCGCTTCGTCTTCCCAATGCATTTGCATTGCCTTTAAGAACCCTCAGCCGGCACGCTCTGCCTCCACTACCTCCTCCGACCCAAGCACGAGCAACACCCAAGCCATGAGCAACCCGCCAAGCACTCCGCCTCTGCCTCCTCCTACCGTCTCCTCGGACGACGACTCCTCCAGCTCCTCGACTTCGCCTCCTCTTGCTCCGACCGCCTCCTTCCCAACCCGCGCCGGGCGTAAGCGTTCGGCGCCTATCTCCTTGGACTCCTTCATTACCTCCGACTCCGACTCCCACGACTCCGAGGAGGTCCTGTGGGACTCCAACGATGAGGCCGCCTACCGCGATGGCTGGGAGCTAGAGAATGATCCAGACTGAGCCGGGTCGAGCGAACTGGACGGACAAAGCCATGACTCGGCTACACGACTCCGCCGATTAATCGCCCCTCGGCGAATCCAACAGCAATACAACGACGACTAGTAGTCGTTTGTGTCATTTTAGTCATCTTTAATTTCATAGCATTTTGTAATGATAATATATAATGCAATCTAACTAGCAGTCTTTCGTAAACAACTTTTGTAATGATCTTATATATTAATGCAATCTTCTCATGTCTTCTTCATGTTCTTATTCTGCAATGATCTTTTTTAGTAGTCTTCTGTAAACAATTGATGCTCTTTTCAAATGGCGTGCGATTGCTTTGTGTTCAATTGATGATCACAGACGGTTCGTAGATAAAGACATCTGTGATGAGAAAATATCACAGACTGATTTATCCACCAACCGTCTATGAAGTTATACCTATCATCCCAGCCGGTTTGTAGCTAAACCCATCTGTGATACTTCACGAATCACAGACGGTTTTATCTACAAACCGTCTGTGATGTTCCGAAAAATATCACAGACGGTCTGTATTGGAAACCGTCTGTGATAATCAGATATCGTAGATGATTTTAGGAGTAAACCGTCTGTGATGTGCCCGAAACACATCACAGACGGTTTGCTCCTAAAACCGTCTGTGATTATGTGTCTAATATAGCCCCTTTGTAGTAGTGTATCTATTAAAAGTAAATGACAAAGTGTTTTACAGCTACTAAAAAAAGGTAAATAGTCTAGAATTTCTTGAAAAAACTTTCAGCCCATAGTTTAGTGGACTCTCATTATGATCACTAGTCATTAGCCCATGCACCCGCACATCACTACTACAGACAAGCTCATCTGTGTCGGTTTGGAACCAACATTAGTGTCGGTTTCCAAACCGACACTTATCAGTGTCAGTTTTTATCATGAATCGACACAGATATTCAACATATTAGTGTCGGTTTTTACCATAAACTGACATAAATAGTCAACATATCAGTATCAATTCCCAGAACGAATTGACACAAATAGTTCACAAATCAGTGTCGGTTCTTTCCATGAACCGACACACAAAATTATACTATCAGTGTCAGTTCCTACCAAGCACAGACACAAATAATGCCATCCTAAAAATAAAAAATCGGCATTTGGCTAGCCTCAGGAACTGCTAGCCATGCCCTCTGAAATAGCATACACACAATATATTCAACTTAGACCAACTAATGACTCCAAATGAATACGCACGATCAAAATGGAAACATAAACTTTTTGTATCAGCACTGAACTACAAAAGCATAAATCATTAGTACTACTGCTAGTCAACAGATCTCTAAAGTGGTACATTTCTAAAATTCGTGAACGGTGTATGTGTGTTCAATTTCTTAAATCTGATGAGTAGAAAATCTGAACAATATAATTGATAGCAAAAATTCATTGCACCGACCATGTTGTCCAATCACTACTACAGACTGTTTCATCCGTGACCCCCCATCACTGCTGGGTAGACCCGAGCCGACAGTGATAATATTATCACTGCCGGTTGTGATAATATTATCACTGCCGGTTCTAACTTCAACCGGCAGTGATAAGAATAGTATAATTTTCCCGCACGAATGGAGGCAATATCATTTCCGGTTTTGGAGAGAACCGGCAGTGATAAGAAGATATCACTGCCGGTTTATATAACAAACCGGTTGTGATTTATCATTGCCGGTTCGACTATCAACCGGCAGTGATAAGACCATTTTCACTACTGGTTTTACTCCAGAACCGGCAGTGATATTACTGTTCCCCATAATTAGTTAAGATATAGAACATATCAAACATTGTAATTTATCTCGCACAGAACATATCATAGCATAATTAGTTAAAAATAGAACATATTAAACATTTGTAATTTATCTCGCATAGAACATTTACAAAATTTGTAATTTGCGTGATATGTATTAGTTAAAACACAGAACATTTACAAAACATAATTAGTTATACCATCCATAATTACATATTTAGTCCTAATTATATATACAAAATATAACGGGCCAACGGCTATTAACCATTTGAAACCCAAAATGGCACGAAACCCTATATCCAAAAGTCGTCGTCCTCCTCCTCGTCGTCGCCAGAGCTGCCACCGGATGACCGATCGGAGTTGCGGCGATGCTCCTCCTCCTCCTCCTCCTCCGAATCCGATTCGGTGGCGGAGTTGGTCCTGCCCCAACACCGCAGGACCTCACCGTCGCTGTTGTCATCGTTGTAGCCCTCCTCCTCCTCCTTCTCTAGCGGCGGAGCGGGGCTTTGCCTAGTACGTGCCCGCTTCTTGGGGGGCCATTCTTGTAGCAGTGGTGGATTGTGAGAAGCGACGCTACAGATTGAGGAGCTGGGCATTATATAGAGGAGGAATGGGAAGCGCACAGCTTGATTTAAAAATAGAAGCGCAATAGCTTAGCGAGAGGAATGGGGAAGCGCAATGGTTGGCGGCGAGAGATGGAAGGTTTATATTATCACTGCCGGTTTTAAATTCAAACGGCAGTGATAAGAACAATGTAATTTTCCCGCTCGAATGGAAGACAATATCACTGCCGGTTTTATAGAGAGAACCGACAGTGATGTATTACTTACCGGTTGAGCAAGATAACCGCGATGATAAAGTTATTTGCGTGGGAAATGACAGCAATATCACTGCCGACTTTAGAGATAGAAGTGGCAATGATATATTACTGTCGGTTTTAGAGAAAAAACCGGCAGTGATAATATGGCACTATATATACTCTGGCTTCCTTCCTCAACCTGTCCAGAACAGAGAGGAGCTCTGTTCTTGCTTGATTAGGGTGGAGAGGGGGCAAATTTTTGCTCTCAAATTTAGTGTAATTCGTTTCTATCTTGTGATCTAAGGTTCGTATCTTGATGTACATTTCTTTGGTAGTTTATTTAGTTGGATATTATGTTCTATATTGTTGTCGGTTGTGAGAATTATTGATTGCAAAGTCAACACAATTAGAACTCTAATCTGGAGGCTAGATTTGAAATTACCAACTTTTATATGTATAGTGATTGGTGAGATTATGATGTAGGTTGAATTTAAGTATTTAGAGGACTAAATTAGTGATTGCATTTAATACGTTGATTGAATTTAAATGTGGTAGCACTTCATAATTAACTATTGTTTAATCTAATTACTTAAAATTGTTTCTTTATTTAGTGTATGTTAATTTAATATACGTAAGTAATGTAAATTTCTTTGGATAGACCATTATATATAACTAATAGCAATTATTTAATTGATTTTACAATCGAGATTTGGATATAGATTTATAAGTAATGAAAATTTGTAGATTAATTAGCTATACACAACATATTAAATGAATAAAACAATTTGTGAGCACTTATTGATTTACTGAGATCTTATTTGTTATAAATATTTTTAGATGGACCGAAGATGGATGTATGAAGCGAACCGTCGTGATAGAGAGTACTTTAATGGTCCTAACCGCGGTTTATAGCAGACCGAAGATTCGTCGAGGGTTTATAGCAGCCCATAGATTCACCGACAGGTCTGACGAATACCCATACCAAGGGTACCCCACAGGAAAATATACATCTATTTCAAGATCGCATTTCTCCGAGTTATCTAGCCTCGGAGTCCGAGCTGAAGGTGAAACCGACATGGCTCTCGTCCCTTCTTGGAAGGGGTTATCGCCCGAATCTCGGGTGGGGCGCACCCCTTGACCCGACCGACCAGGGCGACGCCTCCGCAGCACTGCTCCGACCCGACCCGCGATCAGTACTACCACGGCTCCGACCAGGACCAGACGAGTCCTCGCAAGCCTCGGCCCCATTGATCTCGCCACATCGGCCAGATCTCGCCGAAGCGGGCCACCTGTTGCACCGGACGTAACGGTAATATTAGGCGCGCCGGTTCCTTCCCAAGGCAACGAGGGCGGCCTCGGCTAAAGCACCCATCTTTTCAAGGCGTCGACATCGGCAGCGCCGGAGAAGCAGTGTGTCGCCCTCGAAAAAGCGCCGCCCATTGTGTCTACCCACCCGTATGGGGCGCTACTGAGCTGTCGGTCATCATGACCGAAGACCAGTCGCCCAGACGAAGAGCTGCCCGTCATCATGACCGAAGACTAGGGCCTTGGACGGGGCATTCCCTTATCTCTTTTCAAATCCTCGTGTAACCGCCCCTCGGCCTATATAAAGGGAGGCAGTCCCTTGGAAGAGGGGGATAGATTTTCTTTCCTTCACACGCACTCCACGCAAGCTCACTCACCGCACCACCCTTAGATCGCTCGGGGTTCTCAGGCACAGGTCGGCGCCGAACTTGGGAAAGCCCTCCGTTTTCTTCTCCCCGAAGCGAGTCTTGAGGGCTTGTCCTTAGCCTCGGTTTGTAACCTCTGTTTGCTCCCGAGCTCGAGGCAATTCAAACCGCCACCACAAACCTGGAAGTAGGGACATTCAGCCGAACGATGATAAATCTGAGGCTTCTTTGGTCTAACCATTCGAGGAGAGGGAGCGCGTGATCCCCTATACTTACGAATTTACTTGCCGGTTATACAAAACACCGACAGTTGGCACGCCAGGTAGGGGAGCTCGCGCGTCATCTTCGCGATCTCTGGATTCCCATTTTCCTCCTCGATGGCTTTCTTCACCGACGACGACGCATCTGCGTCAAGGGGCTGGATCCGCTTCGGCTCCCTCGACTTCATCACCGTCCCGACGGGAGAGTTCGTGCTCATCCCCGCCACTTTCCAGGCGCGAGTGCCTCCCTCGAGCCTGGACTCCGTCGTCCACACTCTCGGTGACCTTCGGCTTGGGGACCCTGCGTGGGCCCCAAGGTGGGAGTCTGTCTACCGCCACGCTACCTCTAGTAGCGGTCCCTGCGAGCCTACGCGCATGATGGCATCACCTCCCGCAGGCTCGCACCTCGTGGCTCGATGACCATCTGCCGACCTCCGTCTACGATCTGCTGGAGAGCCCCTCCACCTCGACTCGGCTTTCGACGCGAGCACACCTCCAGCGTGTTGTACCCTCGCGAGTGTAACATGGTGGGGCAGACGCCCGGCCACCACCTCCGTCGGCCGAACCTGCCCGCCCGCCGAGGCGCTGGAGGCGGAATCCGATCTTGGCCTGCGAGGCTGTCCAAGCCCGCCGTCGGAGCTCCAGTGAACGCTTGCAATTTGAGGCTCAAGAGGTGAGCTTGTCAAACTCTGCATCGATCTGGAGCAAGGCAAGCTGGGCCTTCGCATGCACTGCCGCAGCGTCGCGCGTGGCGGTGTTCAACGGCGGTGCCGAGGGGTCGCCACGACCTCATACTTCCCTCGCGCCCGGCGAATGTCGCCGCCCGCGGCAATGTTGCCAAGCGGCATCCCGAGAGCGGAGGATCCGGGGCTAATAAAACCACCTACCAGAACCTCCGGGTGGTAGAGCGTGTTATGATCCAAAGATGTACAGACCTTCCATTTCCTTCGCTCGGGGCTTCTTCGATCACCCGGCAGCGTTGCCGCCCAGACGGCGGGGCGCATATGGCGCCGCCTCAGCGACCCAGCCTCTCGCACCTGTGCGCGAATACGGCGGCCGCATAGCGTTCAGCGGCGTGGGGACCGGAAGAAGACGGACGACGAGGCGGTCGATCCGGTCATGGACGTGGTCGCCACCACCACCATGTCCCGAGCCCCGATGGTGCGAGGTCATGGGCGTTGGCGGAAATCCGCGCGAACTTCCCCGCCAGATTCGGCCCCCACCAACATAACCAAGTACTGGGGCCTCGAACCCCAAGGTGTGCGGTTAAAGACTTCGGCTCGCATGCAGGGCGGGAGGCGCCACGGACGATCTCTTCGTCATCGGTACCTCCCATTTACCTCGCGGATTCTGCCGAGCATGGCTCGAGTATTTACCTGCGAACACCATCAGGAGCTGGGCCGACCTAAAGAGCGTCTTCGTCGGTAACTTCCAAGGCACTTACAAACACCCAGGGAACTCCTGAGATCTCAAAAGCTGCAAGCAGCAGCCGGGGGAGTCTCTCCGGGATTATATCCGGTGTTTCTCCCAACAATGCAACGAGCTCCCCGACATCACCGACGCCGATGTTGTCGGGGCGTTCATCTGGTACTTCGTCGAAAGCCCTGGTGCACAAGCTGGGCTGAGCCAAGCCCAGGACCACCAAGGAGCTCCTCGACATTGCCACCAACCATGCCTCCGTGAGGAGGTCATGAACTATCTTCGACAAGGGAAGGCCAAGCGAGAGGTCGCCCGACGCCGGCTACCTCGACCGCCGACAAGAAGAAACGGAAGGGGAAGTAGGGCCGTGAGGGCCACCGTGGTCGCGACAATCGACCGCCTCGCTTAGCGGCGGTAGCGTCGAGATCGACCACTTAAAAATTGATGGACGTACCCCATGTCCACATCATGGGTACCCGTCAAACACAAGTCTGAGGATCGCAAAACCACAAGCGTTTCATCTCCTAACCTCCGCAGCGGGCAAAGGAAGAAGCGCGACTTCGGCACCAGATCTGCGAGCCCAAGGAAGCGACCAAAGAGTTCACGGAACCCGATGGTCGCCTCATGATCTTTAGCGGACCGACGAGCTCGCCGACAAGCGTCGTGAGGCTTGCCTTCCGCGAAGTTCACACGGCGGCTCCCGTCGTGCCCAAGTATCTTCGGTGGTCGGAGTCACCGATCACCTTCGACCGAACTGATCACCCCGACCACGTCCCGCACCCGGGGAGATACCCTTTGGTCGTGGCTCCCATTGTGGGGACGAAGCGCCTCTCCAAGGTGCTCATGGATGGCGGCATCAGTCTCAACATCCTGTATGTTGAGACCTTCGATGCCCTGGGAATCCCTCGCTCAAGTCTTCGACCGAGCAAGGCGCCTTTCCACGGCATCGTTCCTGGTCTGCAAGCCCATCCGCTCAGGCAGATCGATTTGCCCGTAACCTTCGGGGACCAGGCCAACTTCCGCACCGAGACCCTCACCTTCGAGGTCGTGGGGTTTCCTGGCTCCTATCACGCCATAATGGGGAGGCCATGTTACGCCAAGTTCATGGCGATCCCCAACTATACCTACCTCAAGCTGAAGATGCCGGGGCCGTGGGGAGTCATCACCGTAGCTGCATCCTTTCAGCTCGCTTACAACTGCGAGAAAACCAGTTGCGAGTTGGCGTCGGCGATCATCGCGTCCGCCGAGCTCGAGAATCTACAGAAGGAGACCTCGGAATCCGCCCACGACTCCAGTAAGTCGGGGCCCGGATCCTTCAAGTGCGCCGAGGATACGAAGGAGGTCGCGATCGATCCCGAAGATCCGACCAAGACCATGCGTGTTGGGGCCACGCTTCCTGCCAAATAGGAAGGCGCGCTCGTCGACTTCCTCCGCATATCGGGGCGTCTTTGCATGGAAACCTCGACATGCGGGCATCCCGCGAAATCGCCGAGCACTCCTTGAATATTCGGCGGTTCAAGGCGGTCGTCCGTCCGCTTCGCGCGCTTCAATGAAGAAAGGCGCAAGATCATCGGCGAGCAAATCGCCAAGCTTTTGGCGGCAGGGTTTATAAAAGAGGTCCGTCACCCCGAATGGCTGGCCAACCCTATGCTGGTAAAAAAGAAGTCCGGGCAATGGAGAATGTGTGTTGATTACACGAGCCTCAACAAGGCATGTCCCAAGGACCCTTTTCCATTGCCACGCATCGACCAAGTTGTCGACTCCACCGCAGGGTGTGAATCCCTGTCTTTCCTGGACGCCTACTCAGGCTACCACCAGATAGCGATGAAGGAGTCCGATCAACTCGCGACCTCGTTCATCACTCCGTTCGGCTCGTTCTGTTACGTAACGATGTTGTTCGGTCTGAAAAACGCGGGTGCTACATACCAGCGATGTATGCAAACGTGTTTTGACGACCAAATCGGGCGTAACATCGAGGCGTACATTGACGATATTATCGTCAAGACTAAGAAGGTTGACAACCTTGTCACCGACTTAGAGGAGACTTTTGTGAACCTCCGAAGGTTTCGCATCAGGCTCAACCCCGAGAAGTGCGTTTTCGGGGTCCTCAAGGGAAAACTGCTCGGCTTCATCGTCTTCGAGCGCGGCATCGAGGCTAATCGGGAGAAGATCGCCGTGATCATGAAGATTGGTCCGATCAGCAACCTGAAGGGGGTCCAGAAGCTGATGGGATGCCTAGCGGCCTTGAGCCGTTTCGTCTCCCGCCTCGGTGAGCGCGGAATGCCGCTTTATAAGCTGCTCAAGAAGTTCAACCACTTCATCCGGGCCAGAGAGCGCAGAAGCCCTCAACCGATTGAGGGCGTTCTAACCACGCCCGGTGTTGGTCGCCTAACGCCAGAAGAGTCTCCTCCTCTACATCGCCGCCCGACCAGTCGTTAGCGCGGCGCTTCGTTAATGGAACAAACCGAAGAAGCGGCGTACTCAAGGTGCGGCGGCGATGTACTTCATCATCGGTACTCTCGAGTCAAGGCCCGTACCCTCGGTGCGAAGCGCTCTACGCGGTGCTCATCGCCAAGAGGAAGCTAGTCCACTACTTCGACCGGCATCCGATCTCCGTGGTACCTTCCATGCCGCTCGGCGAGATCATTCGCAGCCGCGACGCCTCTGAAAGAATAGCCAAATGGGCTCTCGAGCTCAACGGCCACGACATATCGTATGTCCCCCGGACGGCCATCAAGTCGCAGGCCCTAGCCGACTTCGTCGCAGAGTGGACCGAAACCCAGGCGCCACCCGCGCCCGAAGAGCCCGAGTACTGGACGATGTACATCGATTGGTCCTACACCAAAAACGGAGCAGGCGCTAGAATCGTCCTCATCTCTCCACTTGGAAACAAGCTTCAGTACGCGATTCGTTTTTCCACTTCGAGTCCCCACATATCGCCCGGGGGCAGCAAGCTCACACACTTTCACGGGTCGGGTGACCGGGTCGGCTACATGGTCCTCCCTAGCGGTAACCCCCTCAACCCGAGCACTCGGCCCTATGCCCCCGCTCTGACTTGCTGCAAGTAGTGCTCATGAAGAAGGAAATACCCATGCGGGCGACCCCCAATCGATCAGAACACTCCTCTCCCGCGCAAGTGTGGATGAGCGGCGTATACCTAGGGTTCCTTCACTCACGCGGGTCAGGCAGTCTGATCTACCATTAGATTGTCCCCAACGGTAGTCCCTCCGACCCGAGCGCTATGGCCTACACCCCTGCGGCCACGGTTGCAAAGTAATGCTTCTCGGGAGAAGGGAACACCCGCGTGGTACGATCCATGACCGGCCGGGAATACTCCTGCCCCGCGGCGAGCACGAGCGAACTCCTCATTATCCGAGCTTTCCTAAAAAACGTCCACATGACGACCCGCGCTTATATAACCCCCGCGGTTTTCCAAGCCACGGTCGTCGAATGTCCGTCATCCCTGGAAAGCACGGAGGATGGGAATCGAACCAGCATAATGATCCGAATAGCCATCTGGTTCCCCCCACGATGGTAACCCTTTCGACCCAGTCCATGACATTTTGCAGGAGTGGAAATCGCAAAAAGCAAGGGAGCAGCGATGACGAAAGGTGGGAAAACGCCCTAGTCCTCGTTACCCCAGATTTACAGTGCCTACCAAATCACGTGCCGGCTGGATACACATCGACCGATCGCCTGCCGATCAAAGCATCGTGTGTCCCGTCGCAAACGCCACGATAAGCCGTCGGTAAGGCGTATCGCCCCCGATCATTTCGTTTCGCATTTTAATTCCCGCACGCACATTAAATGCTTGCAGGGAAGCCGTAATGGCCTCGGGGTGGTGAGAAAGGCTCGAATGCCTCACGAATAAGACCTGGTTATGGGCTCCAAAGGCAAAGGATCCACCAAGTGGATCTCTAGCCGACCCCGACAAGCAAACGAGCGAGGGGCGAATTCAAGGCGAACCCTCGGTGGGTCTTTAGTTGGGTCGGCGGACGACCCAATCGCCTTAGCTCGTGTCCGAGACCATACTTCAAACTCTCCCGCGGAGCCCCGAAAGAACATGACCAGTGCGCCCGAAGTTCTGAACGGCTCGGGTCCCAGACGGATTGAGTAAAGAAAGGTTTTTTATGGGTCACCCCCAGCGGGTCGGACACCCGACGCAGGGATCGTCCGCTCGGAGGTCGCCTGACCTCCAGGGCCCACTCGGATAACCCGTTTGTAGCTCCACGAGCATGGTGTTCGGCCGACGTAGGCAAACACGCGTCTGCTCACCCCCTCCAGGTCCCACACTGCGCGACGGGCGTATCGTGGGATCGGCAATGACCTCTCATCTCGCAGATTGCCTCGCCCGACGAGGACTTGAGATGGACGCCCTCCGCCCAGCTACAGCGTAAAAATAGCACAAACACGCCTAGCTACGGCGTAAAACTAGCACTAACACGTCTAGCTACGACGTTAAACAAGCACTCGGGAACCGGAACCTCTCGCGAAGGCATTCGAACCTCCCAGTCGATTACGGCCGCGTCTAGCTACGATGTTAAACAAGCACTCGGGAACCGGAACCTCTCGCGAAGGCATCCGGACTTCCCTGCCGATTACGGCCGCGTCTAGCTACGACGTTAAACAAGCACTCGGGAACCGGAACCTCTCGCGAAGGCATCCGGACCTCCCTGCCGATTACGGCCACGTCTAGCTATGACGTTAAACAAGCACTCGGGAACCGGAACCTCTCGTGAAGGCATCCGGACCTCCCAGCCGATTACGGCCGCGTCCAGCTTCGACGTTAAAAAGCACTCAGGAACCGGAACCTCTCACGAAGGCATCCGGACCTCCCTGCCGATTACGGCCGCGTCTAGCTACGACATTAAAAAAGCGCTCGGGAACCGAAACCTCTCGCGAAGGCATCCGAACCTCCCAGCCGATTACGGCCGCGTCTAGCTACGACATTAAACAAGCACTCGAGAATCGGAACCTCTCGCAGAGGCATCCGGACCTCCCTGCCGACTACGGCCGCGTCTAGCTTCGAAGAGAAACAAGCGACCTGCGTAAGGCACCCATGCTGACCGACATGGTCACGCGTCAGGTCGGATTTCATTTTGGCCTATGTAACCCCCCGACCAGCTCTCCGACCTGCCGGGGAACTACATTTGATGCCGGGTCTTCGCCTTGCCAATCAAACACCGACAATTGATTGGACTCGGCAAAGCAGGACGTCCTTCTTAGGAAGACCTGTTCCCTCTTCGCGCCGCGTCGCGCTGTCGAGAAGACCATACCAGACGAAAACGAAAGGTCCCTCCAGGAACGCTTGCGTTTCAGGACGGCACTGGGGGCTACTGACGAATACCCATACTAAGGGTACCCCACAACAAAGTATACATCTATTTCAAGATCGCATTTCTCCGAGTTATCTATCCTCGGAGTCCGGGCTGAAGGTGAAACCGACATGGCCCTCGTCCCTTACTGGAAGGGGGTTATCGCCGAATCTCGGGTCGGACGCACCCGCCGGCCCCGACCGACCCAGGGCCGACGCCTCCGCAGGCACCTGCTCCGACCCGACCCCGCATCAGGTACTACCACGGGCTCCGACCAGGACCCCGACCAGAGTCCCCGCAAGCCTCGGTCCCGGATCTCGCCACATCGATGAGTCTCGCCGAAGCGAACCGTGTACCGGACGTAACGGTAATATTGGGGCGGACGGTTCCTTCCCAAGGCAACCAGAGGGCGGTCTCAGCTAAAGCACCCATCTTTTCAAGACGTCAAGATCGACAAAGCTCGGAGAAGCAGTGTCGCCCTCCGAAAAAAGCGCCGCTGTTGTATCTACCCACCCGTATGGGACGCCAGCTGAGCTGTCGGTCATCATGACCGAAGACCGTGTCGCCCAGACGAAGAAACTGCCCGTCATCATGACCGAAGACTAGGACGCCCGGACGGGGCATTCCTTTATCTCTTTTTCAAATCCTCGTGTAACCTGCCCCCTCGGCCTATATAAAGGAAGGCAGGGCCCTTGGATGAGGGGGATAGATTTTCTTTCCTTCACACGCACCCACGCGAGCTCACTCACCGGCACCACCCCTTAGATCGCTCAGGGTTCTCCGACCCGGGTCGGCGCTAGGCTTGGGAAAGCCCTCCCGATTTCTTCTCCCCGAGCGAGTGCTGAGGGCTTGTCCTTAGCCTCCGTTTGTAACCTCTGTTTGCTCCCCGAGCTCAGGGCAATTCAAACCGCCACCACAAACTGGAAGTAGGGACATTCAGCCCGAACCAGTATAAATTTGAGGCTTCTTTGGTCTAACCATTCGAGGAGAGGGAGCGCGTGATCCTCTATACTTACGAATTTACTTGCCGGTTATACGAAACACCGACAAGGTACTAACCGCGGTTTTCTTAAGAAAATACAGATTCGTCAAAGGTTTATAGCAGCCCATAAATTCATCGCCGGGTTCTAACGACCTATTTTTTAAAAACATACGAAAACCGAAAATACGAGCAAATTTTCTAAATTTTACACGTTGCATTGTTGTGCACGACACAGCGTAGCGTGTTACCACTTTGAACATCGGGAGGTTCTGAGAGTCCCACGTCCTTATTTTTGCAAAAATGCCTCCGCAATTTCTAAAATGAGGCCCCACGTCCCTAGTTTTGCAAAAAAATCCCACAGTGAATTTTGAAATCGCGTTGAGGACTCGGCTGAACCGGTGGGAATCGGCCGGCGAAGGCTGTTGCATTCACTTCTTTTGCAGAAAACACCTATTGTTTTCTAAACATTATGTTCGGAACCTACACTCTTGTGGCCGTCCGATCTAGCGCAGGATGTCGCTCCCGCCGTTCGCTTGCACGTGCTATAAGAGCCGCATGAAAAACCCTAGCCGCCCTAGCATCGAGCTCCGCTCGCCCTCGCAGGAGCACCCACCTCCTCGGATCCTTTGCTCACCTCTGTCGCGTGGCCACTGTCGGCCACGCCGCCTGCGAGCTACTCCATCCGTTCCAAAATATAGGGTATATTATAATTTAAAAAAGTCAAATTACATAAATTTTGACTAAGAATTAGTCAAATTATATGCATATTTAATTTACAAAAGATGTATCAATTGATTCATATTTCACTTATCTTTCAATTATTGTTGGTTTCATAGCAATTCATAATATATTATAACAAAAATTAATGGTCAAAGTTTACTTCAAAAGACTTTTTTGAATTCTAATACACCCTATATTTTGAAATGGAGGGAGTATTTCCTACATGCGTGGCAGTGACGGTCGGCATCCGTGCCCGCCTCCCTCTACCTCCCCGCCGTCCTCGGCTCTCTGAGTTCACGAGGTCCAAGTTAATACTCCCTCCGTTTATTTTTATAAGGCATATTGTTTGAATGGTCTTGTTTACAAATGTAAGGTTTGCATGTAGATTTAATAAGACCTTTCCTTCTATACCCCTATTTATTTTCTCTCATCCATATGCATTTATTCATTACCACTCACATAAAGTATATCTTTCATCTTCCAAAACAATTAAGTAGGGGTATCTAAGTCATTTTTTCTCGTATCTTTCTCAATTTCAACACAACTTTAATCCTTGTGTAAAATCAAAATATGTCTTATAAAAATAAACGGAGGGAGAATTGCCAATACGTGATTCTGCCATTGGGATCTCAAATTTCTTATCAAAGTTAAATGCCGCTCTGAGGTTGAGTCTATGTGAATAGATGCCTTATCGAAACCCACAAGTCGTAGTCGTCGGTGCCTTTCGAGGTCAGAATTCTCCCACGTTTTGCCGGTACTGAACTGATACTTGACGAATTCCAATCCTCGATCCGCACAAGAAATCACTGTTCGCATTAATTTGCAGATCTCGAGTGTGTTCCTTTACGATTAAAATTTTCAGGTATACCAATAGTAGCTGACACTGTCGAGCTGCAACGTAGCTACGGTTAGGTCGTCTGTCCCCTAGCTACTCCCGTTTTCTATTACAGAAAATTCTTTATTTTTCACTTAAAGTTGACTGGATTTTTAAAATACTATTGTGAAACTGCATTCTTTTTATTGCTATCGTATCTTAATTTTCATCCCCTTTTGCCACTACCCTCAATGGGCCGTTACTTGACCATTAACTTTACAAAAAAGGCAAGTATTCCCATCTTCATCCTCGTTTCATTTTAACTTAATGACCCTGCAAGTGGACTTGATTTAGCGGAGATGGGTGGTTATGAGTGAGGAGGAAGAGAGGAGGAAGAAAGGAAGAAAGGCTTTGACTAAGGGGTAGGACTGTCATTTTCTAAAAAAGAGAATTGACAAGGTCAAAGGGGTAAATAACAATTGACTCATGGCAAAGTGACAGAGTGGTAAAAATGGGATAAAAGTTGAGGTTCCGTGGCAATGAAGGGAAAAGCAGTTTCGTGATAATATTTTAGAGATACGTTCAACTTTCAGTAGTAAATAAAGAAATTTCTTTTTCTATTACCAGCCTCTTGTTCTCTGTAAGTGATTCGCACAGAGCGATTTCCTACCAAAATTCTTGTGAGAGAGCTGATATAGTAGTGTCATGCTGTTGAAACGGAGCCTCTTGTCTTGTTCCTCTAGGCTTGTCTGTTACAAAGAGTTGAATCAAATGCTTGGTTGGTGCTTATATCTGTTCTTGCCAGTAAAGCATAAACTGAAAAACAGCACAGGCGATCCATGTAGGGCTGTGTACAGTTTTACCAACTGAAAAATCCATGCCAAAAAATAGAGCGGAACCGGTCAACTTGGTTTGACCGGTATATGTATTTAGTAAAAACTCAAACTTTTGGGATACGTTTTTTTTTTTGTAAAACCGTGTGTAAACCGATATCGAAATATAAAAATATATACATGTATAATTAGATACAGTAATAATCAAATGTGTATAAAGTACAGACAGCTTGTTGCTTATAGGAGTAATATAGCTTGCATATACATAGAGTAATCAAGAAAGAGTAATAACTAATGAAATCATAAATTTGGGAGGACATAACATTATCATTACTATTTTTGAGACACGACACCGGTAAGGCATAGTCCCTCCACCCTTCAAATTTAAGGAAGAAACGAGACTCGAAATTCGTCGAGTAGATTCAAATTTCACAGCTTTGTGTGCGTACTATTACACATCAGTAGAGTATTACATATTACTCAATCTTTTGTAATTCAAATTTGGTCTACATTCAAACTATATCTTGCCAGTATTAAGTGCAACAAATCCATCGTCAATCCTTAACTTAACCCTCGGAGAAAAATCCGACTGCTATGGATGGCCGGGATGGGCTACGTCTGGCAGCAACCAAGTCTGAGCCCCGCGCATGGGTCACCGTCAGGGGCAGCGCCATCCAAGCTCGCGCATGTCGTGACGCAGCCAGTTAAGTAGCTCCAGTCATTCCTGCCCTTGAGCTAGAGGAACTCCGGGTGTTGCACCCGATGACTGAACTCGTTCCACCCCGTGATATAGATTTGCTAGATGAATTGGACTAGGGCCTAGTAAAATTTTCTCCTTGGTGCACGGATAGTTTTCGTCGATTGCATGTATGGGGAGGGTTTTAAATCAGTTTCAACTTTCAAAGAGCTAGCAAGCCCTTAAACAACTCAACTTTTAAACGGTTTTTGGTATAATGTAAAAGCTATATATAAATAGTTGAAAGCTAGGTTGAACCTACTTTTATAGCTTATTATAGAAGAAAATTAGTTATTTATCAAAAGATTTTTTATAAAAAGCTACAGCTAATTTTCAGCCTATAAAACCAAAAAACAGTTTTTCAGAAAAGTTATAACTCCCCCAAACAAGCTCTTTGCCTCGTATTTCCACATCTCCAGTCAAAACAAGCATAGCTAGCTATGGTCTAGGGGCCACGGTGCCGCTCGCTGTTGCTCACCGGCGCAAGCAGCCAGCGCCGTGCGAAGAATGCTGGAGGCAGCAAAGGCAAAGTTTAAGATCCGACGGTGAGCTTTGTTCAGATTAATCATCACATATTTAAAAATATTGTTGTCAAATTAATCATCACATAAATATTGTATTCTATCATAAAAGTTGTTAAATTAATCATAATATATTTTAAAATATTATTATCAAATTAATCATCACATATATGTCACGCGTAGAATTAACAGATAGATAAATTTATCCTGGTAGGTACGTTACGTTCGTCATGATTCTGGAAATTATGAATCACTGTGCATCCGTGAACCAACCGACCGCATGTCCATTAAGTGGTCATTAGCTAGCCACGCGGTATGTTGACCGCGTATCGCTCGGGTCGTCTATTACGTACAAAATGGCATACAATTTGGCCTGAAAGCCTGGACAATTTGCAACTTTAGCAAATGGTGATGCACCTCTGTCTATTGGTCGAGCAGTACATTTCGTGCCCCAGCAAATAGTTGTCCTCTGAAACTCTCTAAAAAAAATCCGTCGGTGACCTGGCTCTGACTTTAGCGTGTAGTACCTGACAAAAATGGCATCCATAGTTGTCCTCTGAAACTCTAAAAAAAAACCCGTCGGTGACCTGGCGCATATCATGTGCTATACTTTAGTAGGGAAGGACGTGACAAGTCAACCGAGTCCCCGGAAGGAAGGAGGCCCTACGACCTACGTACAGGCAGCAGCGTGTTGGCAGACAGGAGCAACTTTAGCGTGTAGCGAGGGGTGGGTAGTACCTGACAAAAATGGCATCCACTTTTGCCGGAGAGCCTCCAGAATTGGCATATATTTGTGCATTAACGATAGCGCCCTGCGTCGTGCCTCTGACGTTAGCTGTGTTTATAGAAATAAGTAACTAATATTGTAAACGCTGAACGTGAGAAATAATTTAGTCTAAGTTTTTTGTAAACTGAATGTATGAAACTAGGGTCTTTTTTTCAAAATAATCGGTGCAAGGATCTATTTACGATTTATTTTTTTTTAAATCTTCTAGGTCAAAAGAACTGTTTTTTTAGCGAAATAACCGGCGGAAAGACCTACCCGTGATCCTAATTTTTTTTAAAAATCTTCCGGACCGAAAGAACCGGCAACCTCGTCGAATTTGCGGAACTATGGGGTCCTTTTCACAAAATAATCGGTGGAAAGACCTATTCGCGATTTCAAATTTTTAAATCTCCCGTCGAAGAACCGGACTCTGAGGTCTTTTTGCAAAAATAACTCAGAGAAGGACATGTTCGCGATTTCTAATTTACCGCCTAAGGTTCCATTCATAATTTCCGATTTTATGAAGTTTTCCTAAAATTGATGACGTGGCGCGGTTGCTCTGAATCCCGTGCATAATATATATACTAGATAGGAACCCGCGCTACGCCAAGGCTCTATTGCCGCCGCACGAAATTTGGTTCGCCGATCCTCTTCGGAAAAATAAAGTCGAGGACACGACGCGAATATACGAAACCATAGGTTTTTTTTGAAACGGAAAAATAAAGGCGATTGACCCGTACGCGAATATATGAAACGATAGGGCCCTTTTTGCAAAACCACCGATCGAAGGGGTTGGATGTAATTTTTTATTCTCGCAAAACCACCCACCGGCGAAAAATAGTCTAGAGAAAAAAGTGTGAAAAATTATTAGAGCTGACAACCTTCTTTTGTTGAGCCTAATACTCTACGCGTTCATCGAGCAATAATATATGTTCGCAAAATCACCCACCGGCAAAAAAATAGTCTAGAGGAAAAAGGGCGAAAAATTATTAGAGATGACGACCATCTTTTGTCGAGCCTATCACTCTACGATTTCGTAATAACACATGTTTAAAAAAATATCAGAGATCGAGATGGAAAATCGAGTTGGGGAAAAAGTCTAGAGATAAATGCGAATATACGAAACGATAGGGCCTTTTTTGCAAAACCACCGATCGAAGGGATTGGATGTATTTTTTTATTTTCGCAAAATCACCAACCGGTCAAAAATAGTATAGAGGAAAAAGGGTGAAAAATTATTAGAGACGACAACCTTCTTTTGTCGAGGCTAACACTCTACGCGTTCACCGGAAAAAGGGCGAAAAATTATTAGAGATGACGATCTTTTTTTTGTCGAGCCTATCACTCTACGTTTTCGTAATAACACATGTTTAAAAAAATATCAGAGATCGAGATGAAAAATCGAGTTGGGGAAAAAGTCTAGAAATAGAACCCGCCGGTGAATCTATGGGCCGCTATAAATCTTCGGACGAATCTACATTTTTTAAAAAAAACCCGCGGTTATGACCCGTTGGCAAATTCATAAGTTGCTATAAACCTTCGACGAATCTGTGTTTTCTTGGTGACGAAAACATTTTTTCCGGGTTTTTTGGGCGCCGAAAAAAATTTTTCCGGGTTTTTTTGGTGACGAAAATATTTTTTTCCTGGAAAAACGGAGAAAGGACCTGAACATAAGAAGCAGGGACTTGTTTGTTAATTTTTTGGACCTGTTCGCTATCCTGAATAATTAGAAAAGGGCTTGTTCGCGATTTTGAACTTAACTGGAGATTTTTCCGTAAAATACCGCTCCAGGGACCTAAACGCGAAGAAAAAAATATATCTTTCTCTCACAAAAAAACACGAAGGACCTATCCGTAATTTCGAACAAACGGAGGGGCTTTTTCGCAAAATTGCCAAAATGACAGGTGGATGGCCTCCTCGAGCTGCAATTCTTTCGGCTGTAATAGGTTTGATATTAAAAATAACCTATAGAAGGATCCGTTCGTGATTTCTAATTTACCGTCTAAAGATCCATTCATAATTTCCGATTTTGCGAGAAGTTTTCCGGAAAATTGATGACGTGGCGGCGGGTTGCTCCTGAATCCCCCGTGCATAATATATATATAATTATGCATCTCTGTCACGTCTAATAGGCCGATCGAACAGTTCATGTCCCATCTGGTAGTTACATTCTGGATAAGCAATGAGTTGCAGATTTGGGATGCGTCTAAGTTTTTCCCTTTTTAATAAAACTACAAAGTTGGCCCACACGTTGTGGTGCCAACATATCGTGTAAATAGTTGTTCAGTGCTAAAATACTAACATCTATTATGGGTCATTCGATCTATCATGTGGGCTCAGATTGAGAGTGATAGAACCCGTTGTCACTTAAACGGTTTTGCGAAAACCCCCTCTATTTCTGTCCTCATTTCATGAGGTAGTTCCAACACTCTCAATCTGAGCCGTACATAATAGATCGGATGGCCTACGATAGATGTTAGCATTTTAGCACTAAACAGCCATGTACTCTAGATACGTTGCCCACGTTGTGCGTGCAACTTAGTAATTCTCGTGTGATTTGATTTTCGTTCCGTGAAGGCTTGTCGAATAAAGGGTCAAAATATTTTTTTTTAATTTTTAGTATATTCTATATTTTTCCAACGACGGTAAATAACTTGCCATTGATTTTTATTACATAATAGTTAACGATTTAATTATATATATACACACAAATCAAATTCTAGCTTATTTTATTTTTTCTTAAATTAGCATTTTTTTTGGAATTTTGATTCTGAATAAAACTAAAATTTATATTTTTCACTTAATAAGAAATTTAAAAAATCCCTAATTTCCTTTTTAATTTGGATGTCGAATGAAAATCAAATAGCTAATATCTTTTTATTTTTTATTGTATTTAGTATGAACGGTTTCTTTTAATATAAGCTATTATAACTCGAGTCCGCTATATGGACAGTTAGATATTTTTCTTTAAATAATAACACCTAATTGCTATTATAGTTCAACTTAGTTAGGGTCTACCAGATTAAGTGCCAGATGTTTTACTTTTTTTAGAATTTTGAGCATATTTCTCTTTTTTCCTTAGCAAGTCTCTACAACCTTTTAATATATAATAGATTAAAAGGGAAGGACTTTAGGTTGCTCAACAATACATGAAGTCTTAGGGCTCATTTGGATGTTAGGGGAGTAAATCCTAGGGAATAAAATCCCAAAGGGGATTTTAATGGGCACATGGAATCCCTTGGGACAATAATCTCGGCCGGGAAATATTCCCCCTGTCACTATTTGGAAGGCACGGGATAAAAATCCCGGGCATTAAAAACTATCTCCAAAAAATTAGAAAAAATTCAAAAAAATTCAGGGAAAAGCATTTGACAAGATACTTACATCTGCACATTTCAGAATTATTACATTTCAGAATGGTTTTACAAGAAAATAGAAAATGAAAAGCTATACAACTGCAGTGAGCATTTTTTGCTATACAAAAAAAAACGGTGAGAAATATATGGATCTATTTAAATTTTATGTTCAGAAATAGCATCTGGAAGGTATGCAGTCTGAAAGCTAGTTCAAATTGTCTTGAGATCAGCCTTTTTAGATTGAACTGCTATGTGTTGTTTAACTTACACCGGGACAATCGGAACACGTTACACGTCTCGGAGTTCATGATCAGTCGAGCCCCTGTCCCCATTTTGTGAATGGTGGTGGCTACTGTTCTGATGCTTTTCTGGTTCTGCGTCAGATGCATTGGAGTTCGATCCAAAAGAACGAGGCTTTTCCCCACTGAAGCACAGCTCATACCTGTGAAAACTTGCTGTTAAGAAGACAAGTCAAAGGAGCAGTGAGTTCCATGGAAGTAAAAGTAGAACCTCCGGAGAATGCCAACAAACATAGAAGATAGTACCGGGACTAATAGTTAGTGGTAAAAGCTCATACCTATTGAAATGTGTTTCCAAGTATATGACTTCACCTTTTTTTCAGCCTCGTTCTTCAATCCCTTGTCTGCCACAATGCTTATACTATATTTTAACCTGAAAGGGAAAACAGAAAATAGGAAAGAAGAGGTCACTAGGAGGAATCTTAGCTCGAAACAGAACAGCTTCTACAAGCAGAAGAGATGAGCACTCCAAACATGAATTCTGTTATGTCACAGAAATGGCAAGGCAGGTCCTTCGCCCAAAAAAAATGGAAACAAATCTTTGCTGGCGTAATGCATTCTGCATAAACCATATCGAGAAAGCCTTAGTACGTACAGAATAGAAACAAAGGTTGCGGGCTGCAAGAAAAAATGAAGAAAAATATTGCAAAGTATAACATCTATGCACAGGAGACGGAGAAAGTCCCAAACCTTGATCAACTTATGTACCCTGTCAACCTGATATGCCCCTCCTTGTGAATTAAAACTTTCAACTCGTTGTGTACAAAAGATGCAAAAGAAATAATATGCCGCTGCCTATTAATTCCTAGCATCGGTTCAAACAAAAGAGGTTTTTTAATCTTTTTTTTATATAAATCCTGTAATCTATATTAACAAGGTGATGAGGACAGCAACTGTTAATGAATGAGTTAGACAATTCATTTTGCAAATGCCAAATCCCAATTCATAAAGTTCGTGGGGCTAAGTAGGTGCACTTTCAAAGTGCCACGCAATCTGCAATCATAAATTCGTAATTGCAGAAAACTAATTTCTGTTTTTCTATAACCTACCTTGTCTGTGTGTAATGATTGATCTAAGTATGTGATTCACAAGATATGTATTGTCATTCCTCGGTTGTTTCAGACTGGCACTTTCAACACTGGCACCCTTAGGCTTGATCGTATGTCTGTTGGCTTAGCAGCTGCTTCAGCAACTACAATGCAGAATGACTGTAGGTGAAAAGGAACTATAATATTCCATAAAAAGAACGCAGATACTCCTGTCCTGATTCCCAGTAGTTGTTTGGCATTACAATATATGCAACGCCTTCATCAGGCAAAAAAGAGACCAGGGATGACTGACAACCTCATAAAACTACTGTAGGGACAAGAGATTCACACGGCAGCTTGAGGACACAACTCAGTGACTCAACATATTGCTTTTGCCCGTCATTTTTTTTTCCAGAAGTATTTAGTTCAGATTTGACTTCTGGTGTTTGTCTAAGATATATATTATTCAGTTTACTGACTATATGTTAAGCCATGTTTACTAAAACTGAACTATAACTCAAATATTTTCAGTTCCAAGTATATGCCAGAATAGGCTAAGACTAATATGTGGGCAAACCTCATCTAAGAAATGATACTGAAACTAAACCAGATAAAGAATGCTTCATCAATATGTGGACATTTCTCAAAACGTTTTTCGAGCAGACAAGTAAAGAATGCTTCATCAATAAGAACAAGCTGTCTTCCTCACTGCCTAATAAGCAAATGGCAACCAGGGCAGCACCTATTTGTTCCCTGAACCAATATGCCCTTTAGAAGCACACACCAAAATACTATCCCATTACCATACACAAAACAAATTGTTCATATCATGGGCATCACACAGGCACTGAACCAGCGGTAGAGTATTAGCTCACAATTTTGGAAAATGCCATCAAGCAGCCTAGCACATGAATGAATTTCTCACCTCAAGTAGCCCCTTCAGGATTCACAGGAATGTCAGAACTAGCACACCATTGACCGAGAATTTCACCTGCAAACACCGCAACACCAGATGACACCAAATTCCGGGAGATCTCCATGCTGCTAATTTCGAACAAAAAAATCAAGATCAAAGGCGGCAGCACGGACCAAAGGCGGCAGCACGGACCAAAGGCGGCAGCACGGATCAAAATCAAAATCAAAATCAAAACCAAAGGCGGCAGCACGGACCTGGCGGCGCAGCGCGCGTGGCGGGAGGCCGCCTGAACATGGCGTGCAGGAACTGGGCCAGGAGGTCTAGGCTTGTGTTACCTCTCGAGCGCTTCCCACCGGCGGCACCTCCGTTGGCTGTGTCCGGTCTGGATCTCGTGCGAGGAGGCGACACGAGCGGAGGTGAGGTCGCGAGAGCAGGCAATGAAGGCGGAGGCGACACTCGCAAGAGGGGAGTCGACTCGCGAGGGGGGAGGCAACGCTCGAGACGGGGAACCCTAACCCGGCGGAATGTTTCCGCAGGGAAACGACGGGGAAAGGGCTGAGATTTCCGCGTCTCGTTGGGCTCCAAACGCAATTTCCATCGGCCCGAGGAGATCGAGCCCAGTGGATTCCAACCCAGGGAATGGGCCGGATTCCCGGCCGGGATTTAGACTCCCAAATGAGCCCTGATGGGGGCCGCTCGCCGTCAATCCCCACAAATTCAACTCCAATTACCGGTTGCTACGAGGAGGAGGATGAGATCAAACTCTCTGACGACCGCGACGTTGACGACTCATGATCTCGCGATGGCGGCGGCTCGGATGCTGATGAGGTGGAGTGGGACATGCTGCTGCGCCACCGCCTCATGCATACCTACCATACCTTGACACCTATCTGGTACAGTGGTACGTGCCCTTCCCCATTGTTGATTACATTGGCTTCAGTGTTGATGCGTGCAAGGTGTTTGTTGATATGCCCATGAGTTTGGCTGATTAGACAAGACATCCTAGAAAAGACGAAGTAAATTTGGCATGTCATCTCGCTTCCAAGCTTTTTCAGGGTTTCCAATTCCGAACATGATTCGTCCTATGGAGATATTATGCTATATCTGTGATTCAGGAACCAGCTTGTACCAATACTTTGTTCCAATGCTCAATTTCCTAAGAATAACGAAACAATTTACAATATCTATGCCCTAAACAGACCATCCATGTAATTTTTTCATGGGAAGGTATCCACTGGTGTTTGTCGCAAATGCAGAGCTATACAAGGCGGTTAGCATTAAGAAGTTCAAGGACATATGGGCATGTGCCTGCTGCACCAGGATGCTCTCACGAGGTAAGTTCATGCTTTCACAGTTTAGAGTAAACTACTATTCTTTGCATTTTTGATTGGATTGGATGGTATGAAGAATTGGAGCATCATTTTGATACTTCATATCATGAAAAAAGCATTATCATTATTTGATTCCGTATAAGATTGTATAGCTTGTTAAACCCATCTTGTGAACTGCAGTTATGGATCCTATGCAAACTAGTCCTACTCTGCAGTTAAGAACAGGTCACGCGTACTAGAATTTCTCTGGATTCTACATGATGCTGCCATTCTATAAAATGAATGATATATCTCAAGTAAATGTATGACAATGTTATATGTAGTCGTACAATACAACAACTATTAGGTTGGTGCTGACTGTTTCAAATGCAATCCGAGCAGTTTTTAAATCAGTTTCTAATTTAGAACACACTTCAATTGTTCTGGTAGACATAATGCTATTACCTGAGATTTAGGAACTTTGCTGCTCTATCTGACCAAAATATAATTGTTGTTCATTTATTTCTTGCAAAACAAAATTTGTTTTGCATATATGTGAATGAGTTGAGTGGTAGCAACATATTCTGAAGCTTTTTACTCTGAACCTGCAGTAGGAACTAACTAATAAATGTGACAGCCAAAAGTCCTTGGTTGGCATTTTACTTTTGCTTATACACAGTAGGCTTGGTTGGGATTCATTTCTACATTTCTACTGAAGTTTTGTGATATTCGTAGAAAAATAACTTTAAGATTCATTTCTGCTTGGTGATAATGATTATACCATACTCAAAAGAGTCATGTTGCGTGTAGAGTGAGCAGTGCCTCACACTGCAAGTTTTATTCAGCCAAATATTGAGCTGGTCCTTTCTCTTCTCCTTTCTGAACACTGCAAGAAATTTTACTTCACTTCTCCTTTCTGAACACTGTTAATTTTGCTATGACTTGGATGCCACAAATTTTTGCTAAGTATCCAAATTTGCCATGGCAAATTTGGAAATCCGAAGGATGTACCGTATGTTTTGTAGTGCTGAACTAGTGTTATCACAGGCGGTTTTATGTAAGAACCGTATGTGATAATTCTTGCCAAGAACAATCTGTGATAAGTTTTTTACATATGGTTCAAAAACGTCTGTAATGCATCGTTATTATCACTGACACAAATTTACAGACGGTTCATAAAACCAGCAAATTTGGAAATCCGAAGAATGTATCATATGTTTTGTAGTGCTAAACTTATGTGATCATAGACAATTTTATGTAAGAACCATCTGTGTAATTGTACATCACAGATGGTTCTTGCGAAAAAAGTATGTGATAAGTTTTTCACAGACGGTTATTATCACTGACGCATGCTTACAGATGGTTCATAAAATCGTCTGTGATAACTTTTTAGAATTGTTTGTGATGTCATTTTCTGTAGTAGTGTTTAAATTTTAAAATTGAAAATTGATACTTTAGTTTTCAGTTTTGGAACTCTCCGAAGTGCACTGAAACTACATGGAACTAGTGTAGAGGCATTGATCATAGGGGTGCAAACGGAGCGGATAATTCCCGACCGACCGACGACCGAATTCGTTTAAAATCCGATTCGAATCCGAAAAAATGATATCCGGTTATATCCGGATTCGATCCGGATTCGAATCTGCCTATCCGAAAAAAATATGGGGTAAGATATGGAAAGAGAAGTATCCGATCCGTATCCGATCCATATATACCCGCATATCCGAGATATCCGAAAAATATCAGTGTAAATGAGTGCAATAGATATCCGATAACAGATCCGACAAAAACATTCTACATCATATAAGTTCATATGTTGATTGGAATTATACTTGACTGCATATTATTCTTACATAGGGAAGGCAACTATTATTGAATTTGAAACACTTATATGTCTCCAAGATTCTAGTAAAGTTTTGTGTATTTAATATGCGCGACATATATGGTTTCTGCTTTCACGCATTATCCGACTAACTATTCGTAACCAAGACTAACCGTATTCGGAACGATCTGCATTCGCTCCGTATTCGCGACCGAAGTAATCCGTATTCGTATTCGAATCCGGCACTGTCCGTATCCGATTCTATATCCGATAAAAAATTTAGAATAGGATACGGAATGAGCGAAATCCGTCCGTATCCGATCCGTTTGCACCCCTAATTGATCATGCGTGCATGCCCTTCTTGCATGCATAGAGTCAGCAATCGCCTGAAGCTAATCTGAATTGCTACAGAATTAATTCGCGCCATTCTATCCGCTAATGCATCTAACATTTTCCTTTTTCTTTCTATGATAATCCAAGTATTTTTTCTTTTTTCTTTTTGTTTCATGAGGTACATTTCCCTTTTTTAAAAAAATTGAATGTTTACACTTACTAGTTTAGTGCTTTTGCTTTCATTATTATTTTTTTCTCTATGACAAGTTATCAAGCTTCTTCACACAGGTTCTGAATTTACATTGGGCCATACCGGGCTGATTCTAACAAGCCTAGTTTCTTAATGGGTCCGGCCCGTTTATATCTGGTTTTAGGAGAGTTTGCAGGGGGTTTATTTTTTTTTTTCAAAAAATTGGATGACAACTCTGCTTAAATTCGACAAGAAAAACTTGTCACATATTTCTTTTCTTTCAAAGGTTAGTTGCCGAATGTATGCATACCTTTATATAAAGCGGAGAGAATCGGTTGACGGGCAGCGCGCCGCTTCAGCGTTTTTGCGAAAGTCTTCTGAAATTTGAAATTACGTTTAGGTCATCTGGTCGGTTTTTAACAGAAAGGACCCGAAAAAACTAAAATTATGTTTAGGTCCCTCTGCGGTTAATGTTTAGGTCCTCTCAACGGTTTTAAGCAGAACAGATCCGAAAAAAACAAAATTACGTTTGGGTCTTAAGAAATCAGTTTTTAGTAGATTGGACCCAAAGAAAAATGAAATTACATTTAGGTCCCTCCGCGATTTTCTCCAAAAAGTCATAGATTCGTCGATGGTTTATAACAGTTCACAGATTCGTCATTGGGTTCTAGTGACCTATTTTTTTAAAAAACTAGAAAACCAAAATTTTGAAAAAAATGAAATTAAGTTTAGGTCCTCCGCGGTTTTCTAAAAAAAAATCCATAGGTTTGTCAATGGCTCCTAACAATCCACAGATTCGCTGACGGCTCCTATCAGTCTATTTAAAAAAAAAATCGAGAAAACTGAATTTATGATTTTTTTTTTCAGAAATATCCGTCGGACCATAGATTTGCCGAAGGTTTATAACAGTCCACAAATTTGCCGATGGGTTATAGCGACTCATTTTTTTAAAAAAAAAGAAAACCGAAATTACGTAAAAAAAATAAAATTACGTTTTGGTCTCTTCACGGTTTTCTCAAAAAAATCCATAAATTTGCTGATAGCTCCTAGCAGCCTACGACTGAGGGTTGTTGAACCCCTGCTTCTGCTTCTGGCAGTACCTGGGGCACGTCGTCTCGTCACACGGCATGATCGCATGGCAGTAATCGTCGTCTATGCAAATGTAGTAGATAGAGTTAGCTTAATTAGCTTAATTTGTGTATATGTCATCCCACCCAATGAAGAGCTAGCCGTTGTAGCGGCAGCAGCAGTTGGTCCCATCTCCAGGGACAACCTTGTAGTTGGCATAGCCTGATAGCCTCCAGGTCCATCGTTGCCGTGCCTGTCGTAGCAGTTGTCCTTGCACATCCCAATATGGTCTAGGCAGTCGTTCGACCAAATCCAGCGTCTCTCTCTAACTGCACTCGCGCACGCACACAAGGAGCCCGGTTAATTACTATCTACCACATATACACAAATTAAATCGCTTAACTTGTTGGATATATCTACATAATAATAATTAACAAATAGTACAGTTTCATTTGAAGATCGCAAAAATATTGGTACAATTCAACTAATCAAACTACACATCCTTGGTACAAAGTAAATCAATATAAGGAGCAAGCACTAGTAGTGTACTGTATATGGATCGATCCATGCATGGGCATGCTAGCTGTTCATACTTTCTGCGTTGCAGGTTGGGAACTACCAGAGATTTTTCCTGTTGGGAAGGCCATAGCCATGGCCACAAGAGCCACCAATAAGGAGGCAGCCCTAGTATCCTTGTTGACAAATGCCATGATTTTTTTCTCCTGGCCGGCTGCTAATTTTGTTCTCCTGTTTTTTTATATCACTTCTTGTTCTTCGTTTTCTTATGAGTTTTCTCATTCTGCTCTGTTTATTTTATATCCACAGACAGCAGGAGCAAAGATAAGATCACCCCATCATTTCAGGTATGAATTTAGGTATTCATACCTTAAATCGTGGATTGGTTACCTTTGGATGTCATTTATTGGTTGCCTTTTATGTTTTGGAGGAATTTAATTTAATTCTGTTGGCTGCTAATAATTATTAAGTAAGGTCTTCGCAAAGCGGCCCATCAAGGCGGTGACATCGTCGCATGCGTGCTGTTAGCAATTTAAGAACAGATCGTCGGATTCATTCATAATGAGATCATCAATTCAAACGGCGAGTTCCACGAGTAGCCTCATCGCCCTCATTCCTTCGATCTAGACCCATGACATGTCTACTTCGACTCTTTCTACTGTAGTTAGTACAAAATCAAAGTGAATGAGATGAGATGTAGTCAAACTATATTTGTAAACAAATCATTGTAAAACCAAATATTTTGATACTTTAATATATTTGAATTATGACTTTAACGATGCTTTATAATATATGCATATATTTGAATTATGATTTGAACGATACTTTATATACTATATATGGACACTGTATAAACAATTGTATGAATATATATATATATATATATATATATATATATATATATATATATATATATATATATATATATATGCACAAAAATATGCAATATAAATATTTGGTGCACGGCTTGTCACTTTGCGGTTCTTGGAGACAGCCGGCGATGATATAGTATATCACTGTCGGGTTGTGGTATAACCCGGCAGTGATGGTTAATATCACTATCGGTTTAATGCATAACCGGCAGTGATAATGATCATTAGTGCCGGATTTTGGTTTTACCCGGCAGTGATAGTTCGATATCATTGTCGATTGTAGGTAGAACTGGCAGTGATACCCCTCATCATTGCCAATTAAGGAGCCGGCAGTGATAGACCCTAGTATCACTGCCGGCCCTTGTAACCGGCAGTGATGTCGTTCTGAACCCGCAGTGATTGCCTGTTCTGTAGTAGTGTTTCCATCCGCATGTGTGCAACTACATGTGATGCTCTGAGGCTTCTCACAATGAACAACAATATGTTGTTCAAGTTTCTATATTCACAACGTTTAAACACACACAAAATAAAAAAAATTATTGTGCAATTTATACCAATAAGGTCGATGTGCAACTTAGAGAAAACTAGGTAAAAGGCAGCTAATGCTGCTCTATTAATTCTTAGTGCAGCAGTAAACAGATATCTATAGAAGCAAGGGTAATCACCTCACTAGTCAGTACTCAGCATCGCTGCTGTCGATTTGGTGTACTCATTTTTGATCTTCTTCAGCCTCACTACCACATTGCTCATTGTTATCCTTTGCTCAGGCGAGTCGCTCGAGCAGAGCAAACCCAACTCGAACACTGGTACAAGAAAGCCATCCAGGTTGCAATTGGAAGAAGAAGAGCCTTGCAGTATTTGACCATCCACAACATGGACAAGCTCTGTAGGAAACGCCTGGAGAACCCATTGCCTGAGGCACAGTTCTCCAACAAACATAGCATCTGTGGGTTTTCTTCCGGTGAAGACTTCAAGAAGCATGATCCCATAGCTGAACACGTCGCTCTTCCGCGATGCTTTTCCAATTGAGCCGTACTCTGCTCAAGAAATTCACAAACAATAATGAAATTAGAGCATAATTGATCAACCAATGGTTTTAAAAAGAACTAGCTAGTACCTGGTGCCATGTACCCAAGTGTTCCAGGCATGCTCGCAGAGATCATGGAGTTGTCATCAGTTAATAGCAACTTTGCAATGCCAAAGTCTGCCACATGCGCCGTCATGTCTTCATCAAATAACACGTTGCTAGGCTTCAAGTCACAGTGCAAGACCACCTCGTAGTGCTCATGGTGAAGATACTCCATTGCCAGCGACACGTCTAGCATGATGTCTAGCCTCTGGAGAAACCCCAAGTTCCTTCCGCCTTCAGAGTAGTGTAGGAGCGTCTCTAAGCTCCCATTGGGCATGTACTCAAGCACCAATGCTCGGAAGTCCAGGTTGGAACAGGTGTTCAGAATCCTTATTAGGTTGCGGTGCCTTGCCATGCGAAACACACGGCACTCGGCATCGAAGCTTCTCATGGCCTGTTCGAGCTGCATGTCTAGAACTTTTATGGCAACCACCAAACCGTTGCTCAGTTGGCCCTTGAAGACCTTTCCAAAGCTTCCAGAACCCAGAAGGTTGCTATCGCTGAAATTATCAGTGGCGCGAGCAAGCTCATAGTAGGAGACTAACTGATGGCTGATCATGTCAACCACACTAGTAGAAACTGTCATCCCTTGCTGTTTCTTAACCTTCTTTCTAATCAATGCATATATGCCGGAAGCTACCGCTCCAACTGCTAAGATGATAGCAGGGAGCAAGAATTTCAGCATGTGACTGTTGGTTTTGTGAGACTTGGTACGACACGGTGGAAATCCTAAATGTGAAGCACCACATAGCCCCATGTTCCCCACCAAAGATTGCAGGCTGATGTTTGAGAAGACACCTCCTTCTGGTATCTGACCTTGTAGCTTATTGAAAGACAGGTTCAAGCTAGTGAGGTCGGTGAAATTGGACAAGTATTTTGGGATTGTGCCGGAGAGATCATTATGGGATAGATCCAAGGTTTGCAAGCTGGCTAGCTTGCCAAAAGAGTCTGGAATTGAATCATAGAATGAATTGTGTGATAGGTTCAAGTAGGCTACCATTTGGAGTTGTCCAAACGAAGCTGGTAGGCTACCAACCAAGCTGTTGGTAGAGAGATCCAAGCTGTTAATTTGTTTCAAGTAACTTATATCAACCGGTAATGCACCATTCAAGAAGTTTTGAGATAGATCTAGCTGGATGAGGCTATCAACATGAAACAAACTTGGGGGTATAGTTGACGCTAACTGGTTGTTGGATAATATCAAGTATTCTAACTTGGTGAGGTTACCGATGTCCTTTGGTATGGAACCAGAGAATTTGTTGTCATCGAGGAACAATTTTTCTAGATTCTTGAGCATTGCAATCTGAGATGGGATGGGGCCAAACAAGTTATTTCCAAATAGGCCAAGCAACTGGAGATTCTGCATCATCATGATGGACTCTGGAATCGCACTTTGTAGTTGGTTTCCTGAAAGATCTAGTGCAATGAGACTGGTTAAATTTGTAATCGTAGCTGGAAATTCACCTGTTAACATGTTATCACGTGCAATAAAAAATTGCAGCTGACTTGACAGATTCCCAACATAGCTAGGGAAGCTCCCAGTAAAATAATTCATCTGTATGGAGAGTATTTGTAGTTTCCTACAGTTGGAAAGAACAGAGAGGAAGTTGAGATCCCCCTGTAGGTGGCTTTGATCAATATTAAGCTCCACCAGAGAGTTCAGGTTACCAATTGTTACTGGTACCGATCCAGATAGTTTATTTCCTGAGAGATCCAACACTGAGAGTTGGCCCAGTTGTCCAAATTCTACCGGAATGGTTCCGATTAGGTTGCAGCTTGACAGCTCTAGAATACGAAGCCAAGTGAGGTTGCTAAGCATAGCAGGGATTGGGCCAGCAAGGTCATTCCTATCCAACGTAAGGATACCAAGCCAAGTGAGGTTGCTAAGCGCAGCGGGGATTGGGCCAACAAGGTCATTTGCACCCAACAAAAGGGAATTGAGATGAGCAAGCTTGCCCAGCCATGCTGGCACAACACCCTCAAAAGAGTTAATGGACAGGGAAAGAGCATTGAGGTACCGACAAGCTGAGAGCCCCAGTGGAATCTGACCAGTGAAACTGTTCGCTGAGATGCTGATTGTTTGTAGCATCGGGAGACTGAAACTTTCATTGCCAGGGATTGGACCAGTTAAGTTGTAGTTGCTGTTGAGGAAGATAGTGTTTAGCGTAGACATGTTGAAGATGGCCGGTGGCACCGGGCCGGCTAGGTGATTGACTTGCAGGACAAGGAGCTCAAGCATTGGCAAGGAGCCAATGCAATCTGGTATCGGCCCTGACAGGCTGTTATTGCCAATACTCAGATAAGTTAGCAAACGCGTATCATTGAATAGACTGTTCGGTATCGAGCCAGTAAGGTAATTCGCGTAAAGAGTTATGTGGTGAAGATTGTGCAGGTTCTGCAGCTCTACCGGGATTGTACCAGATAGAAGGTTAAAACTTAGTACAAGAAATTGAAGCCTCGTTAGGTTTCCTATGGTAGCAGGGATGCTACCTGACAGGCCATTGATCCTAAGATCTAGGACTTTGAGGTGACGGAGCCTTCCTATATCATCTGGGATTAAACCCGTGAGGTTGGTCTTGGTGAGGTTGAGGACGGAGAGGAAAGAGAGGTTACCGAGTTGAGGAGCAAGCAAACCGTGGAGGGGCATGTCCGGTAGCTCCACGGCGGTGATGCGCTGCCTGCGCCGGCTGCACGAGATGCCGACCCAGTGGCAGTAAGGCGTGCTGGTGGTCCAGTTGCCACTAAGGATGCCGAGAGGGTCAGACAGCTGGGCTTTGAAAGCCAGCAGCGCGGCGAGGTCGGTGTCGCTGCTGTTGCTCTTGCTCGGACCCAGAGAAGAAGCAGTAACCACAGTGGACAAGGCGATCAGTAGCGTGATGGATATGAATGGAAATCTAAGTGCCATGTCTGGGGAGTGATGCATCGGCGAGAATGGAGCATTGCTTCCGGGCAATAAGTGCAAGTTGTTTCCTTTGCCACTCGCTGATCAACCAATCGGACATCGGTTTGGTGGCCACGATAGCTACCGCTAAGCTTTGCATGGTTCAACATCGACGACCTTGACTACCAATTGGTGTATTTGCCGTGAATAAGTGGATAACCCACTAGTGCAATACTGCAACAATGAAAGAACAACTGAACAAGTTCCATGTTCGATAATGAAAATTGTAGCATGCGTCACGTGCAATACTGTAACAATGAACGAAAAAAATATATATATTGGGATTAACATAATGATTAAAGTTGTGGGAGGCAGGCAGGCATGCACTTCCTTTTTTGTAAATTTAATCACACAGTCGCGACTCATGAAAGCAACTATAAGGCATCTCCACCAGAGTTCAAGTTTATAAGAAATGTCCATATCATCTATAGATAGATATAGATAACCTCTCCAATGGATTAACTATAGCATTGTCTATAAAATTAAATATTGGCCCACATGTAATAGATAATAAGTGCCTTGAATCGCTTATAGCCCTGGCTATACATTAAGAATTTCTGCCTATATCTCTCTCTCATTTTCTCTCTTCCACCCAAGGAACGTTGAGATAAGCATCTTTATAAAAATTGAAGTGGCACCATTGGAGATGCCCTAAGGACTTCATCGATGCGGTGGTGAGTGGCAAGCCCTACCATTATGGCTTTTTAAAGTTTGCAAAGCAGGTAGACTTTTTAACATTTTCGAGAGATATTAAAATATTCTCGTCACACTTGAAATTTAAGAAATGTGACTCGAACTTGGTGGAGTAAATTCAAACTTCACAACTTTGTGTGCCTACTATATTACACATCAGTAGAGTTCACCACTCTTTAAGTTCCCTAACTCAGTCTCACGACCACATCACGCTCACTATTACATATTACTCGGTCATTTGTAACTCAATGGTCTAAATTCAAACTAATCTTGTCAGTATTAAATGCATCAAATCCTTCATCAAGCCTTAACTTTCTCCTGCACCCCTATTTCTGTTACGACGATGATTAATCTAAAGAATCGAGAACCCAACACCAAACCCCATGCCGACAGTGCAACAAAAGAATGTACTTATTACAACAACAAAAAATTGATGTTGAGCCACAAACAAAAAATGCAATTAGAGCAAATTCTTCTTGCAGCAACATTTGAGAAGCCATATTGTAACAAAAATATTACTCTTGTGCAACATACCAAAAACTATATGGCAAACTTTGAGAAACCACATTGCAACAAAATTCAACACGCACGACTCTGAGAAACCACCTATCTGCTATTGAAGTATCACGTTTGGTAGCTCCATTGCCTCCAGCTTTTTGTTTACGATGCAGATTATCTGCTTCTGGGGGGTGCATCATTTGACTTCTGACTATATACTGATGAACGCCTGTTCAATACTTCAAGTTTTGCAACAGCTTTTGCATTTCGTTGACTTTTCCAATCCTCCTCCTGCAGTTGTTTTGCATGTTGGGCAGACAACTCTCTATTTCTTGAATGCTGAATGCAACCAAAAAAAAAAAACCAAAAAAGTCAAACCTTAACGCGTTAAATAGCAACATATCGTTCGAGTTGCAATATTCATAATATACTAATTAACTTTTTATTAAAGACAAATGAAATAAACAAAAAAAAGCTAACGCATGTCACATTTAAAGTCAATTTTGCTTTTATGTATACAAGTACAGATAGTTCGTGAATAAACGAGCGGTGCTCAATCCTCTGGGTTGCGAACGGAAGCAACACCATTGGACCTCAGGCACATGGAGAAAAGGCATCGTTCCTTTTTTCATTCCTTCTCGCATTTTTTATTTTTCTCTTTTTTCCATAGCTCTATTTCCTTTTCTTTTATTGTCGTACGTGACTTTCTTTTAGCTAGCCTTACGTGAATAGATCGAAACCACATGGAGAAGTTGGGTTAAGCATCCAAATACAAGACACCCCACAGTAACCCAGGAAAATCGATAAGTTCCCTGTTCTGAATGCAGCAGCTTTATTTTTTTCTCATAATATATATAAAGACCCTTGTAGTAAAAAACCACGGGAAACAATCTACTGTAGTGTTTCAATGATTACAAGTACCGTGGTTGGCTTATATAGCCAAAGAGTCCTAGTTGCAGACGATTTAGACTAATAACCTATTTGGATAGAACCAAAAAGATATGGTAAGTTGAGATATTTAGTTATCTCTAACAAACCTCCCCTTAATTTAAAATCTATAACGAAATTGTTCCAAAAAATCCCGAAGGGTAATAAAGCACATGAATACAAGTGCTTTAAAAATCCAAAGGACTACTAAATAAGGAAGACTGGAACAGTCAATTTAAACATTTGTAGTGCGAAAAACCACAAAAGGTATAAAAGATTGGAACAGTCTTATTTAAATGTTTTTAATGAAACAAGATTGAACAAACTACCAGTAGGTCGAGAGAAAGATCCAAACAAATTAATCTAAACACACACTTTATCAACAAAGGCATAAATAAATTTGAGCCTTAAATGATGCATAACTCTAGTAAAGTCTGAGTCTGTACAACTGACCTCCTGAAACTAACACTCAATTATCAAACGGCATAAGTCAAGACATCACCTATAGCGCTTGACAGATAGCGAAAAACTTATAATATGGATTTTTGGCATACTCCACTTGGAACATAAAATTCGGTAAATTGCCTACTAAAAATCCATAACATGGTTGAAACTGCTCAAAAAATTTCAATATGAAGAAAAAAATTCTTGTGCCATCAATAGAGTATAAATTGTAGTAGACCTCTCATATCAAGTAAAGACAACAAAACAACGTTATAATAAGCACGTAGAAACAAACTTTTTTTTGCATTTTAAACCTTCATCTCAAGCTAACATTGGATCAAAAAATTCACTAGAAAAACTTCGAATAGTATAATACTATCATCAGGATGTCATCAAATTCCAAATGAACGTTACCAAAACCTCCATAATGGTCAATGTATCCAAACGGTGAATGAAACACCAAAATAATGGTAATGAAACACCAAATTTCAATTAACGGTGGTAAAACACCAAATTTAGTTGTCTCCTCAATTAGCATTATTTTTTCTCCAAAGTTGATGATAAAACGTCAAAAAGATCGCCAAGAATCTGCCAATGATAAATCGGCAATGAAACGTCGAATAAACCTCCAGTGATAAATTCCGCTGAATTGCAATAACATCCACCAAAAATATGCATAAAAACATTAATTGCAATGAATGAAATCCACCAATAATATGAGCACAAAATAATAGACATAAAAGCCTAAACTGTGTGTGAATATCCGGTAATAATAAGTACAAAAATAATAGGTATAATTCCTTGAACTGTGCATGAATACAGCCAAATAATCAGAATTGTAATAAAATCTCACTTTTGTTGGCATTGGAACAGTCACAGGGTAAAAAAGCAATTCTTTCGTCACGCCCATATATTGAAGAACAGTTCTCACACTACTACGGAACATGTGATTACTGCCGTCCACATTGGCATCATCGCGGATGTGGACCCGGCACAACCCAAGTGGTAGATTACCGCCGATGTAAACCGGCAAGGATAATCACTATCATCGCCGGTTTATACTTAAGAACCGGCAGATAATAAATATCACCGCCGGTTCACACTTTTCAACCGAAGATAACATATTATCACCGCTGGTTCTTATTTAGAACCGCAAGGATATTTAACTATCAACGCCACATTTTCAATAATATCCGCAAAGTGATAAGTAACTATCGATGCCCAATTGTTATCAATATCCAAGATCGATAACTACTATCAACGCCTTTTTTCTTGTTAACCGGCAAGTGATAGCTCGTGTCCTATTTTGATATCCAAACTGGCAAAGTGATGGGTTTTTAAACCTTTTGCATATATATTTTTGCAAGATATGTTGTAGCATGTATATACATTGTACAAGAGATGTATTCTGACGGTATAATGCCAGCACAATAGTATCAAGCATCACTAAAGTGTAATTGAAATACATTGAAGCATCATAATATTTAATTATTACATTGTTCATTCACTTTTGAAGCATTAAATTGTTCATTAATTATTGCCATGGAGAAATGGTCGTAAAACTCGCCTTCGTGGAGAATTTCTAATTATGAACCCAAATTTATCTGCTCTTGAAGGGCATCAATTTCAGCGGTCGAAAGCAGTCATTGGTGCCTTGCTTGACGCTACCGTCATGGGAGAAATTGAAGCATTAATTAGTGTCATCGTCTTTATAAAGAAAAGTACGGGTCAACATGTAATGATCGATATACCATTGGCCGTTGTAGTCCGTATTGTCGATGATGAATGCGTGGATATGTGTCATTGCGTAGTATCCACATAAATTGTTCTCTTGGGGTTGTTTCTGCATGGGAAATCGGTGTGTATTCTCAAATTTTTCACGATGGACGATGTCGCTTTGCTCTTCTTGCAGATTGTTTGTACACCCTGCTCATGGTTTTGAGTAGTCATTAAAATTAATTAGGTGCAATGGGATGGAAGATTATTTGAGCAATAATGCAACGAATCGAGTTACTCGGTTAGCAAGTCTATTAAGTCTTGGTATTCACCGTCGGTTTCTCATTGAGTCCAAGATGTTGATGTTGCTTTCGCCTAACATGAAGACAAGGACGATCCAAAGAAAGTCGCAGGCCAATTAGTCGTCACATTGTGTTGCGATCAAATATGAGACACTAGTAGGCAAGGAAACACGTCTCGAAGTTGTAGGGTAAAAGCACGTAGTCCTTGTGTTGTAGCTTTAGCGGCTTTGAGTACGCATACCTCAACATCATTTGTTGTTCTTGGATCTTCAATAAGTTTGCAGTTGACCACGCCCGGGTCCAGAAATCCTATCTTTTCATTGTTGTTCGCTCTAAGTGTCTGTGTCTCAATTCTACGTAAAAAAGGAAGTCAGACCCTATGTTTAAGAGTACGTGAATATACAGCATGAATTATACAAGAGACTTACAGAGTCCATATTCTTAATATAGACACGCCCAGAGCGTCTCGTTGGTACATCTGATATAGTTCCACGTGTTCAACCCAGAAAGAGTCGTCATTGTTGTGAAAGTCCATATCTTTGTATCTGACTGGGAAAGCAGTGTTTCGTGTCTTTTGGACATACTGCAGGTACCATTCATGTAGACGCCGTAATTGTGTGGTCAGTTTGACCTCCTTATTTGGATGCAAAGAAAGCTTCCCTGCTAACTAATGGCCACTTTACAGTGCTCTGCCCTTCAAGACCACTTTGGCTTCAAAGAATAAATGCTTACCACCATCTCCTTTAGATTTCTTCCTAGAGATTCGATCGTAGTCCGATAGTTGGCTAGGTTGAGGAGCTTTAGTTATCCGTCTGTCTGCTTAACCTTCGCTAAGTCCAGAAGAAATCCTGCTTAAGGTGTTCGATTTCAATCTTAGCGTGTGGTGGCGCTTTCTTGAAGTGCTCTTCTACATAGGCGCCTACTTTTTTTTGTTTCTTCGTCGGTCATTTCATATGGTCGCTTCTTGCTAAGAGTTTTGGCTAGCTTCACAGATGACTAACTTTTCCCCCGACCGTAGAATGTACAGATCGCGGTGCTTTTGGTCGTCTTGTGGCGCCGAGCAGAGGAGTTTTCTTGGGTGACGGCGGAGGAGGAGGACTTTTCCGGTGGCGCTGAGCAGAGAAGGAGCTTTCGATGACGCCGGAGGAGGAGGAGGAGGATCGTCCTAGATGGAGACTCCGCCTCGTCATCGTTATTAACATCATCGTTGTTGTCATCTTCGAGGCAAACTTTATATACCGCTTGCGCCACGCGATGAATGCGCCTATGCTTTCTCCAAGACTTTGCCCTCCTCGCCTCGCGATCTCAACCTCTACTTTATGATTCACAACCACGCCATAATCGCAACTCTGCGATCCTCGAGGAATTGGGCGGTTATGCAATATCCGCCTCGTTGTATGGCTGCCACCCTTCACCACCTTGATGGTAATGTTCACATACTGGGCGCATCGCAGCTGCGTCGGCTCTATGATTTTGTCCACAGAAAACTACACGCGATTCCTCTGCAGGAGGGTTAGCGGATGCTTGGCTGCTTTTGAGAACCCCGGGACTTACGCTATGTGACCGATGACCTCGCTATGTGATCGATGACCTACGCATGTGACCGACGCTCGCCAGACCTTTGTTACCATTTCTCGCATCACTCTCATCTGTTCTTCAAATTCGACTTCCCATCTATGCATCCGGTCTTCTATTTCTCGTATAACGCTCATTCAACCGTTTTGTCTCGGATTTCTTTGGTCGCTTGTACATATAGGCATCCTCCGGGAATGATGTTTTCCACGGCACCAAGCCAACCCTCCGTGCGACTGTGGTGCTCCCTATTACCCAAGGCGCTGTTAGCTCGTCGTCCTCCCTTCTTGGCGTGAAGGAGCCCTCAATAGCCGGAGTGGGCATCCGCGATCTTCCTCGAGATTTCCTCGTCTTTCGCTTCAAGCTTAAGCGTACCATCATCCGACAGAGTAGCTCCTCGCAAGCGCCCAAGTGCTTCGATCTTGGGGCCATGTGAGACGTCACGCTTCAACTCCATCAAGTGCTAGCCGTTCTTCCCGCATCCCACTTGGGTACTTTCTTCACGTAGCTACCAAGTGCCTAGCACATGGGGGTAAATGTTCTTGTCCGAATTTGCCTTGTTCCATTGGGCCGATAGCCCGGGCTTCATCGATATCTTATATTGCTTGAATTCATCCCAAAATTGTCAGAACCTCTGAATCTATTAAAATCCGGCGCTTGATCCTTCTTGACGACTCTTATTCAGCTTTTGTCTTCCGCTTCTTCCATGCGCTCCCATAATGCCGAAAGTGCATGTTTCGCAATCTCCAACCGATCTTGGGAATCAAACTTATTGTCAACTCGGCCCACAATGTTTCCTTGATGTCATCGGGAACATACGACGGAGAATCGCTACGACGTGTCCATGATTTGTAGATGATGGGCACATTCTCTCTAGCCAGACCCCGCATGTCGCTCGATATGGCCCAAGCAATGACTCGGGTATAGCTGGTTCTCCGATCGCACTAAGCTCAACTATCACCTTCGCTCACCCGCAAGATCTTGCCGGACCTCGTCCCACGACACGCCTGCTCGGTGCACTAGATGTCCGACCTGCATTTTTATTGTTTCATTAGTCGCTTGGCTCGCTCTAATTTCATCGGAAGCATATCCTACTAAATAAACCTAGTAAAGACTTACCTCATGTACATTTGTTGCCTCGACTTGTTCCGAGTTGAGGAACTCCGTCGGCTTCGCTCGGGCTTTGGTCCATGGGCTCAGCGCCATCCCAAGACTTGTCCATTGTGAGAGGCCATGTGTGGCAAACTTTCTAGAATTTTAAATTAACAAAATCATGAGATGAATCTTCGGCGTATATATCAATGTTGTGCATATATAAGGCGAATCACCATTTTGTCATGCGTTAGATAATAATCAGAACGCATATATATATTAATAGTCTAAATTTGAAAATCTTAATCGCATGGATCGATTCTACTACAACCTACTTTCGTGGACGAGGGTGCGGTAACAAAGAACATATACAATTGACAATTCACATATACTTATACAGATCACATATACTTACACATTATACATATACAATTGACAATTCACATATACTTATACAGATCACATATACTTACACATGATACATATACAATTGACAACATATATCATTGCATCATATTAATGCATCATGTTATTCATCATATAAATCGTTGCTATTCACGTCAGATCGTCGATGTTCTCATCGATGCCACCATGCTTTTGTAGTCATCGCCGTGTCAAATCGTGACAGACTTTCAATCGACGAAGACTTAATGCCGATGGACTCATTTCACTACCGCAACGATCGCTATGCTGTCGTTTCATATGCAGCCCATCGACGACATTAGGTGCCGATCACCGGAGAAGGTTCTGCTCGACGGACAAAAGCATGGCCGCCAGAGACCATACGATACAACCGGGTGAAGAAGGCGACGAGGTGACGGCTTGGTTGACAAGGAACCGATTGCTCGCTTTTTGGTGTAATAAACTACTAACATTCTAGTTGTGGATTTATAACCTTATTTCATTTTTTGAAAATCATATTAGTGTGGAATAATAATGATTCATTATTTTTATTGAGCAAATAAGCAATAATATTCTAAAAATATATGAGTTGGGCCCTCGTTTCTTGGCGCTCATACACGATTTAATTTAGACAACCTTACCTTATTGAAAATAAACAATATTTCAATACTTTAATGCATAAGAGAGTAATTAATTGAGAACTGAATGCTAATATATATCTAATGAATCGTATGCAAATAAACTAGTGACAGGATAATGGACCACCAAGACATAATGTCACATCGAACACATACACATACATATCCAATTACCAAAGAAGGTGTAAAAATATCCAATTACCAAAGAAGGTGTAAAAATATTCAAACAGATAATGGAAATAAGCTTGTCGACATAAAATTGAACTAAACAGAGACAACAAACTTATATAATTTCAACAGATACCAAAAAATGCTAAGCAGATCACATAAAGACAACATTATGTCATTCATATGGAGGTAATTATGTACGATTGCTCTCAGATTATTGGGTTTGAATGAAGATTAGAACCTTCATCTCATCACAGATGTGCAAAACAATTAATTGAGTAAATAAGGCCTTAAATCATCACAGAGCAATAGCATCGGCCAACCCTAGAATCATCACAGAGCAACATCACATAGCAATAACATCGAGAACCCAAGAATCATCGATTGTCAATGCATATTAGTCTACCAACTTAAGGCCTTATTTACAGAACAATTGTCAATATCATCGAGAACCCTAGAATCATCACAGAGCAATAGCATCGGCCAACCCTAGAATCATCACAGAGCAACATCACAGAGCAATAACATCGAGAACCCTAGAATCATCACAGAAAGCAGAGCATCGCCAACCCTAGCATCATCACCACCACGGCTGCGGGAGGGTCGCCAGAGGAAGGAGGCACCGCAGGAGGGAGGCCGCGCGAGGAGGCGCCGCCAAGACGGAGGAGGCACCGCAGGAGGCGCTGCTGCACGGAGGAGGCACCGCAGGGAGGCGCCGCCACGGAGGGAGGGCCGTGGGAGAGTCGACGGCGGCTAGGGCGCAGAGAAGAACTCAAACAAATTGCGAAATGGCTAAGTGCGGAAATGGCTAAGTGCAGAGTGAAATGTATATATGGGGAGGATATTAATGCCGGTTCAAAGATGTGAACCGGCAAGGATATATGATCTCTCGCCGCTTATTGTAGACCCAAAGATAGGAACATCATCGCCGGTTATAATGATCGCATATATTTATATCATCGCCGGGTCATAAACGCCTGCTAAAGCCGGGCGCTTATGACCCAAGCAGCGATATGTAAATATTATCGCCGGTCATTTATGAACCGCAAAGTGATATTGTAATAGTAGTGCCCGTGATGTTTTATTGTAACGCCGTGATATATAGCTATTATCGCCGTTGCAGACTATGATGTGGCAATCGATGTGTTTTATTAGTGTTCTGCTCGCTTGTCAACCGCACCGATGTTCCTTGTCTCATTGTGCCGAGTGGCAAGGACTTATCGCCACGGCAAGGAAAATTGGCACACATATCGCCGCAAGAAGGAAAAGTGGCACACCTTTTTTAGCCCAACCAAATACAAACATTGGAATTTCTTTAGCCCAACCAAATAAGAGCTATTTAGGGCTCATACAAATTGTTAATTAGGAATAATCAATAAAAACTTGCTCTTACTATGTCATCTTCATCCATTGGACATTTATCGCTTTTTGATTGACTATAATAATCAATACTCCATAAATTTCAAATTGAAGCATGTCCGTCAGACAAAATGTTTATATCAAAATTAAAGCTTGACCTTCATACAAAATAAAGCATATCCTTGATTACACAACTAAGTTACAATCCGCCTTCGTTATGATCGCTGCAGTATGTATGTAGCTTCCTCTGTGTCTTCCATGAGACCTAGGTCGATGTTCTCACCGAAAGGAGGAAGCTCATCAAACCGGTTATAGTCTTCCTCGTCGACTACATTCTCAACTCCCACAATCCTTCTTTTGATTGAAGAACCACGTATGCCTTCTTGTCACCGGATCCTCACAAAGAAAATTTGTGTAACGGCATTAGCAAGTACAAATGGTTCTTCTCTCAGATCCGATGTGTTTGAAGTCCACGGTAGTGATACCGCATTTGTCGATGTTCACGCCCTAGGTAGCCTCGACCCATCGGCACCAAAGAGGGGACCTTCAAAGGCCCATAGTCAAGCTCCCAAATCTCTTCTATGAATCAGAGTACGCCCGTGATATTGCCATTGTTGTCATAAGCATCTATACGGACCCCATTGCTTTTGGTTGGTGCTCTTGTTATCTTGTGCTCTCGATAAAATGTGTACCCATTGATGTCGATCCTTCAAATGTCAAAATTGTATATGATGGTCCCTTAGCCAGTTCTCAATTGAGCGACTGCTTATGCGTATGCATCATGTATCTAAGCAACCAATCTCCAAAGTTATCTCTCGTTTTCTCACGATCCAAACCTCGACTTACATGGGTTTTGTCTTCGTAGCATGTTCTTGTGCATGTCGACATACGGGCCGCTTCAACCGATTAGTGCAGAATCAGAAATGTGCTTATGTGAATGAAGCACGATCATTTGTACGGTCGATTTCGACCTAGTGTCCCTTTCCTTGTAGCCTCCTTCATGGCGAGATACGTGCACACAAATCGGTTTGAGATCCATGTAATCGATGCGTAGAACTCGATGACCTCCTCGCTCCCCAACCTTCTAAATGCACCCTTCCTACCGATGTCGACATTTAACATATTTCTTCACAACCCCATGAACCTCTCGAAGGGTACATCCGATGTAGAAACACAGGCCAAGAAACCAGATTTCTTTCACAATATGAACAATGAGATGGACCATAATATCGAAGAAGGATGGAGGAAGCACATCTCGAGCCAAGATAGAGTGTGGATCACGCCTTGCTGCAGCTTATCCAGCTTCAACGGTCGATGACCTTCGTGAAATCGCGTTGAAGAATGAACACAACTTTATAATTGGGTCTCGACTTTCTCTCGCGTAACACTCCTAATTACTACAGAAGCATCTGTCATCATCACGTGGCAATCATGAGACTTCATACCAACTAATTTCAAGTCTTTCATTGAGACTAGCCTCTTTAGGTTGGCGTAATAACCGGATGGAACTTTGACTGCGTGCAAGCACTCACACACGCTAATTTTCTCAATCTTGCTTAAAGTGTAGCAAGTCATGGGAAGGTACTTTTTTCCTTGACCTGTGTCTTCATGATGCAACTCCTTCCCGAAGTTTCATATCTTGCAGTCCATCCGTGCCTTGAGTGTATCTTTTGTTTTACCTGTATGTCCAAGAAAATACCAAGCAAGTCGTCACACACGTTCTTCTCTATATGCATGACATCGATAGCATGTCGAACATCCAGATGTCGCCAAGAAGGTAGTCCATAAACACCGATCTTTTTCCACAAAGGAGTCAGATCACCGAACTTGGGACCGATGTACTTCCGCTCCTTTCCATGGATAATTTTAATATCCTTTACTGACCACAAATATCTCTTTGCCGCTATGATGTTTCGAGTGAAGTAGTCTCCTTTGTACCGGCAAAAGCTCTCTTGTTGTTGCGATACGGTGGTCCTTATGAAGGAACCTACGATGCCGCATGTAACACATTTTTCGACAAGATTTCAGCCACCGGCCCTCAGATCACCCATGCAATGCACGATCCATTGAATCCTTTTATAGTCCGCCCAAAGATTGCCAAGAGCAGGTAATCATTGATGGTTACGAACAACAACGCCTCAGAGCATGAAGTTCTCTCTCAGACTCATCCCATACCAGACAATCGCTGCTCCACAATACCGTAAGATCTTCAACCAAAGGGTTTGAGGAACACATCAATATCGTTGCGTGTTGCCTCGCCCTTGGATCAAGAACGCATCATAATATACTTCCGCTTCATGCAAAGCCAAGGAGGAAGGTTGTACATACATAAAGTCACCGCCAAGTGCTATGACGACTACTCATGTTGCCGAAAGGGTTCATCCCATCCGCATCGAGTCCGAACCTTATATTCCTCATATCATATGCAAAGTGTTTCTTGTATTTTCGTCGATATTCCTCCACCGCGCTGGAGTCAGCAGGTGTCTAAGCATTCCATCCTTTTACGCCTCGGCATGCCATCGCAGCAATTGAGCATGCCTTTTGTTCGCAAAACGACGCTTCAGACGGGGATTATAGGAAATACCACACCACCTTGGTCGGAGGTCTTTTCTTCTTACATCGCCTCGATATCGCTATTGCCGTGCTTATACCGAGATGCCTTGCAAACGGGACATGCATCCAAATTTGCAAACTCATTGCGATACAATATGCAATCGCTTGGACATGTGTGTATTTTCAGACTTCCAATTCCAACGGCAAACAACTCGCTTGGCTCGCACGGGGTTGCCGCAACACATTACCCTCGAAGGACATCTCAAGAAACCTAACACCTGCGGAAACTCTTGTCGGACCAACCATTGCTTGCCTTCAATTGCAGCACACAAGACAACATGCACTTTTTGAACTCCTCTTGCAACCGGGTACAAGGGTGTTGTAGAATCCTCTACCATACGCGAAACTTCAAAATCCCTTTCACTGCGGAGGTCCTCCTCCCCATCATGCAACATCTATTCTAGATCATCTTCATGGTTATCGGCGAATGTTTCTTCTTGGGTGTCGACGAAAGTATTTTCCATCACGGTCAAGTCGTTGTCTTCATCATCAATCGATGCCCTTCACACACAATGTCATCTTCACCATGCTCGGTCCAACAGTATAGGCGCTTGAAACCCCTTCAAGCAAGTGTGCACGGATCGCCTCAAGGTTCAAAATTGCTTCTCATTCTTGCAATCGATGCACGAGCAACAAATATAGTCCATCACCTTATTTGACTTTGTATTAGCAATTGCGCCGTAAAACTAGTCACACCGCTAAAGTACTCTCTATCACGACGGTCCGCTTATACATCCATCTTCGATCCATCTACAAATATTTACAACAAATAAAATCTCAAGAAATCAATAAGTGCTCACAAATTGTTTTATACATTTAATTTGTTACGTAGTGCTAATTAATGTAGAAATTTTCATTACTTATAAATCTATATCCAAATCTCGATTGTAAAACCAATTAAATAATAATCAATTGACATTTACTTTTTCTGGATGATTATAATAATCAATACTCCATACATTACAAAATGAAGCATGTCCTTCGTACAAAATGTTTATATTACAAATTGAAGCTTGACCTTCATACAAAATAAAGCATATCTTTAATTATACAACTAAGTTACGATCCGACCTTCATGTTTATCGATGAACGCTATTCTGCACGTAGTTGCTATTAGTTATATATAAATCTATATCCAAATCTCGATTGTAAAATCAATTAAATAATTGCTATTAGTTATATATAATGGTTCGCCTAGCAAATTTACATTACTTACGTATATTAAATTAACATACACTAAATAAAGAAACAATTTTAAGTATTTAGATTGAACAATAGTTAATTATGAAGTGCTACCACATTTAAATTAAATCAACATATTAAATGCAATCACTATACATATAAAAGTTGGTAATTTCAAATCTAAACTCAAGATTACAAATCTAATTGTGTTGACTAGGCAATCAATAATTCGATCACAACCTACAACAATATATAACATAATATCCAACTAAACAAAGACACTAACCTTAGATCGGTTAGAAAACGACAAATTAGACCAAATTTGAGAGCAAAAATTCGCCCCTCTCCACCCCAATCGAGCAAGAACAGAGCTCCTCTCTCTGCTCGACATCTTGGGAAAGGAGCCAGGTATATATAGTGCGATATTATCATCGCCGTTTATTCTTCTAGAACCGCAGAATATATCATCGCGGTTCTATCTCAAAACCAAAGAAGTGATATGGCTCCTTTTCCGCGCAATTTTCTTTATCATCGCCGCTACATCGTTGAACCGACACTAATACTTTCACCGCCGTTCTCTATCTAAAACCAAAGGATATGGAGCCGCTTCGCCTAAATGATTTAGCGCAAAGCGATATACATATATCGCTCCTATCATCGCCGGTTGAAATTAGAACCCATACAAGGATAATATTATCACCGCCGTTAAATTTTAATAAGCGGCGGTGATAATATTATCACCGCCATTGAATTTAATAACCGGCAAGGATAATATGAACCTTCAACTCCCGCCACCACGCATCGCCGCTTTTTCCCCATTCCTCCGCCAACTGCTATGCGCTCCCATTTTGGCAATCGCTATGCTTTCATTCCTCTGCTAATCACTGTTTCTTCCCCATTCCTCCTCTATATAATGTGCAAAGACATCCATCAACTGTGGCAATCACAATATAATCCACCATTGCAAGAAGAATGGCCCCACCCAAGAAGCGCGCACGCATCGGGCAAAGCATCGATCCGCTCTGAGAGAAGAAGGAGGACGAGAAGGAGGAGGAGGAGGAGAAGGAGGAGGAGGAGGCAGAGGAGGAGGAGGCGACGACGACGACGATAAATGCCACAAGGGCGATCTCCTTTGGCGTTAGGGCAAGACTAACTCCGCCACCGAATCGGATTCGGAGGAGGAGGAGGAGCACCGCCTCAACTCCGATCGGTCATCCCAAGAGAGTCTCTGCATTTAGGAGGAGAAGGAGGACGATGACGAAGTTTTCAATATAGGGTTTAATATGTTTTGTATCCGAAATTATGACTATATGTAATTATGGACTACAAATGTTCTCAAGAGATAAATAACAAATGTTTAATATGTTCTGCTTTTTATCTAATTATGCTTTGATATGTTCTCGATCTTAACTAATTTTCAGAAGATCACCGCGGCTCGAGTAAACCGGCAGGAAAATGGTCTTATCACCGCGGTTAAAAACAAAAATCGGCAATGATAGATCACTACCGTTTTTATATAAACCGCAAGGATATCTTCTTATCACCGCCGGTTCACTCTAAACCCGCAATGATATTGCCTCCATTCGCGTCGCAAAAATTTTATTATTCTTATCACCGCCGCTTTAAATTAGAACCGCAGCGGATAATATTATCAATGCCGGCTTGCGCTAACCGATGCTGATGGGGCGTCGGATGAAGCAATCAGAGTAGTGTGGTATGCCTCGAGTGCACTTAGCAATTTTTCATTTGTTCTGGTACACCTCGGGTGCACATAGCAAATTTCAGACGCAAAGCCGGAAGCTAGAGCTCTGAAAACAGAAGCCGGAGCTGAGCTGACTGCTCTAGAGCCGAAGTAAACCGGACTTAAGAGCTGGAGCCGAGTAATTGAAAAAGGAAGCCAGAGCTGCTTCACACTAGTGTCCTGAAAATCTGGAGCCGAATTTTGACTGGAGCCTTGTGACTCAAAACAAAACAATTCAATCCGGTTATCAGATTTATTTGGAGTCCGGATGAAGCAAAAATCGATGCTTTAAATGCAAAAAAAATATGATTTATTAGCTCAATTAAATCAATGAATTTACTTTAAATGCACTTGTAGCACTTTCAGAATTTTTAAAATTTGCACAGGTTTGATCATGATATGAAATTTTTATGGTATGTTAGAAATGATCTCAGACTCTTATGAAAAAGTTTCAAAAATTTTAAACATGATTTAGTAGCTTAATTTAGTGAAATTCAAATGCATTAGTAGCATTATCAGAATTTTTAAAAATTGCACAAGTTTGATCATGATTTTAAAATTTTATGGTAGCTTAGGAATACTCTCAGTACCCTTCTATAAAAATTTAAAAATTTTCAAACATGATTTAGTAGCTCAATTAAATCAGCGGATTTGCTTTAACTGCATTAGTAGCACTATCAAAATTTTTAAAATTTGCAAAAGTTTGATTATATTCTAGAATTTTTATGGTAGCTTAGACATGCTCGGAGGACCCTTTTGAAAAAGTTTCAGAAATTTCCAACATGATTGAGTAGCTTAATGAAATGCTGTAAAAAATCAAACAAAAAAGTGTTTGCCCTGAATCGAACCCAGAACGTCACGCACACGCCGAAGGCCCTCTTCCATCCCGGCTAAACGCCATTTGTGTAATCTGCGTAACAAATCCGGGATGCTACCCATGTGGCATAGGGCACAGAAGTGAGCGGCGTCACGTGCACAACCCGCACAATCATTTTTTACGCGTCGTCACAAAGCCAGAGGTATTCTCCTCTTAATCCTAACTTTTTATCTATAATCAAATACATATACATGCATTACAGTGTAACTTACGGTTCGAAATTACAGGTTCTGGGTCCCGACAAGATCTTTCTCCTTTTCTTTTGATTAATGTGAAAATTTCTACGATTTTTCTATAGATTATTGTGAGAATTTCTAGCCCATCAAAACTAATGATTAATCACATGTTGTTTTTATTTATACAGATTTCCCGTGAAAGTAACTGTTCCAAGATCGAGCGTGACTTCTTTGCCGTGAAGGGGGAAAAATGGTGCACGACGTACCCATATATTGGGATCATGCATCTTAGAGAATACGATGGCTACGCCCACGTACTCTTCCACTGGAGTATAAGATACAAATTACAAAATTAATGGTCGTATGTGCAAAGTGACGTATTACGTACGTTGTTGACCGACTCATGTATTTGGCGATAGCTCATACATATATTAATTACAAGCGAGTACAATTCGGTAGTCTAAAGAAAAGGGTAAGTCACACAGATCGAATGTTACTAGGTCAAGTTTCTGCTTTTTTTAAAAGAAATATCTACTTACTTGACCGAAGTTCGATTACTACGTCCGTCAAGTTTTTTTAGGCCATTCTCAGTGCAAGTTTTATGAGAGTTTCATTCTCATTAAATGAAATGCCACATAGGTAAAAGTGGTGACATGGCTATAAATTTATAGGGATAGAGGAGAGTTGAGTTTCATGGGGATGAAACCTGGTGTACACGGTTACCAAGTGCTTTGAAATTAGGATGAAACCCCACTGAGAGCGATTTGTTTTATCTCCACACCTTTTTTGATCCCGTGTGGCCATATTGTAGTGTGATAGATATAATTGCAAGTGGCTACACAATTTATATGGCATATTTAATCACAACACCATGCAACAATTAAATGTTATATCATGCCTATGAAACTGCAAAATGAAACTGTGTATTGAGAGAGATTGTTTCATTCATCAACCCAAACATCTAAATATGACATGGCACTATCGGAAACCGTGTAACAAAACTCTCCACTGAGAATGGCCTTATAAGGCGTACTATTCTATCAGCTTAATTACTCACTCTAGTCATAAATACATATTGTTTCGAACATACAACAGTCAAACTTCCAAACTTTAATTATCAACTTCTTTTAAAATATTTAAATTAGATACATAAAAATTATATGCATAGGTTTGTTTTGAAAAGTAATATTATGATATTATAATTTTAATGGGTTTTATAAATATATTGTAATAGAAATTAGTGATTAAAATTATGTTTTGGAGACCGCATGATGTTTAAAATGATATATAATTTTTGACCGGAGGAAATACTTTTATATAGAAAAGTGAATTTTACCTCGATGTAGTTGCTTGCTGTTGAGTACAGAAGATGCATATGGACAATACCGGTACACACCGTGTTCTGTGTGCTACGAACAGCACCACAAGTATATTTTATTTTCAAATATATACTAGTAACTCATTTTTTTAAGGAAAGGACTGTGCGCTAAGTTGATTTGTAATTCATCGAATCAATTGAGCAGTCACTAGTATGGCGGATATATATTGCCGACACCCAACGATCACTTGAATGAACAGACAACGCTGTGAAGAGTACGTAGCTCGGTAGAAGAATGCATGGCTCGTATTCTCTAGGTCCGGAGATTCACTCGATCTGGGAACATTCCCTTCTCTAGCCCCCTACGCATTCTTTTTGCAAATTTAGCTACTTACGAATAAATTCGGAAGGTATGGTAGATGACACGTGTCACATGCTACACTCCTGTACAATGACAAGATGCTAGCAGCGTGACAGGGCGGGACCCACTAGCCTACGACAGGTTCCTACCGAGCTCCCCTTCCTCGACAGGAACGACCGATCAACTTCGATTAATCGGGCACTTAATTAATCACTTTTCTTAAATAATCATTTGATTAATCACTCAATTAATCACTTAATTGACACTATGCTTAATTAAAACACTTGGGGCTAGCCTACCGAGCTAAGGATACTTGTAAGTCCCTACTGAGCCATAGGGCCGCAACAGTTGTGCTGTTGAGCTACGGCTGTGCGGTAGCTGAGCCAGCGGGTATCATACTCTCATAGCATGGTAGGTAATACATGTCGTTTGCTCTTGTTTCTGCAATTAAGGACGGCGCAAATTTTACAAATTCGTTCGTACATAGGCTTGATTTAAAAATAAATATGTTGAGGGCAAAAAAGCGAAGGATTTTCTATGCGGACACCTGTACTAGTAAGAAGGGAACACAATCTGCGTACCCGATTAATCAATTTAGATTGAAGACAACACAGAACATGAGCATTTAGCTAGTTTGGACAGATAAAAATAATATGCGCAGATTATTCACCAAAAGTTATTCGTAATATTAGAGATTTATTATATTTTGTAAATATATTATAATATAAATTAGTGGTTAAAATTGATATTTCCTCCGTCCAAGCTTGCAAGACGTATTTTTTGAATGGTTATATCCACAAATATAGGGTGTATTTCATATTTCAATACAAAACTAATGTGATATTCCTCTATACGCTTTTAATAAATATCCATATTTACTTTATATTTTCTAATGCATACATTAAATATAGTGTTAGTGATAATAATTAAAAATAATTAATCTAATTATTTTTAATATCTTATTAGTCTATGTGATAAGAAAAATACCTTTTATAAATTTGGACGAGGTGGTACTAGAAGGTCTAGTGAAAGACTGAACTGAGTATGCACTGTATGAGAGTGAGTCATTGCTTTCTAGAGAAGAACCGCGCGCGTGTGTGAATCCGCGTCCAAGAAATGTTGAGGTGGACTTTTTCAGACGAAGGGATTACGAGGAATTTCCAGTAAAAGACTGAACTCGAGAAGCACCACGCGTGTGGACTTTTTTTGGACGGAGGGATTACGATGAATTTCCGGTAAAAGACTGAACTTGAGAAGAACCGCATGCGTGTGGACTTTTTTTGGACGGAGTGAATCGTTGTTCCAGAGAAGAATCGCGAGCATATGAATCCGCGTCCTAGAAATGCTGAGGTGGACATTTTTGGACGTCGTTGAGACGGATCCTTTTGATCTTCGTGTATATGGCTGCATGTAACACTCGATCCACATGCATGGAGTAGTACTGTACTGTGCAGACTCATTAAACGCAGTCATGCGATGCGCCGTAAGTTTCATCATCTCAGTTTCAAGACTGCATGCATGCGCTTGTTCGATCCAGGAAAAGACGGCCACTACCAACAAGCATTTCGCGTGCCGACGTTATGCAGGCCAAAACCGGAGATGCTAAGTAACGGGAGAGTGCAAACAAGCATCTGGAATCACCTGAGTAGGTAACATGTACACCGCCGTACACGTACGCACTCTTGATGAACCATGCACCACGCGTACGCGTCCAGGAAAACATCCATCTAATCACGACTACTAAACTTGTCCTGATGCATACATGGCACCTCTAGAAGATTAAGTAGCTGCAGCCTGCAGGGGTTGTCGTTGTTACCCCAGTCGACTGCTATGGTTGCCTCGGATGGACGGTGTCCGGAAGCAACGACCGAGCCCCGCGCACGGGTCACCATCATGGGCGGCGCCATCCAAGCTCACGAACGTTGTGACGCTGCGTCGCTGCCGGATAAGTAGCACCAGTCGATGGCCGCAAAGTACTCATTCCACTCCGCATGGATCTTTTTTTGGCGAAATTTCGGAAATTTTGGCCATTTCGGCTCAGAGCGAAAGAACGAAATTTCGGATTTTGTTGTTTTTTGTTTGAATTTGGCCGAAATTTCGCCGAAATTTCAAAATTTCGGCTGTTTCGGTGGGAGACGATATTTGTACCAAACAGAAACAAAAAACCCTGCCTCTCCGTGGCATAGATTTGCTAGATGAACTGGACCAGGGCCTAGTAAAAATTTCTCCCTGATCCACAGGTAGTTCTTGTCGATTGTATGTTTCTTTGCCTCGTATTTGGCGAGAGAGAAGCTTAATTTAATTTGGCTAGCTATGGTCGAGGGGCAGCCGCGCCGCCGGCTGCTGCTCGTCGACGCAAGCGGCCAGCGCTGTGCGGAGAATGCCGGAGGCAGCAGAGGCTGAAAGTGAAGGAGACGACGACGACGAAGACTTGAAAGTCGTTCAGACGCAAACGAATTGAAAGGAAAAGAAGCAGCAACAACGGCTTGGAAGTCGATTGTTCCAGAATATCCTTCCATCGAAATGAACTTTTGCCACAATTCAGCAAAGGAACCGATCTTCTGTAGTACCGCTACCAGAAAAAGTTAAACCAAGAGATATCCCTCTTATTGTAAAATCTACATAAAGATTTCATAAGTAAAGCTTCATTTTGTCTTTTAATATTGGTTACTCCTAGTTGCCCGGCCTTTTTGGCAAACAAACTGTATTCCAGGCAACTAAATAAGAACCTTCCTGTACAAATGAGTCACCTTCCCTGAAAAAAGGCTCTTCGAAACCTATAAATCATAGCAATAACCTTAGCTGACAGAAGGAAAGTACTCATATAGAACATCGAAATAAGTGACAACGCTGAATTCACCAAAGTTAGCATCCCTCCTTTTAATAATTGAGAAGCTTCCCAACCTGAAAGTCAACTTATACAATTGTCTAGTATTCCAGCAAAATCCTGTATTCTTAGTTTAGAAACATATATAGGCGATCCCAAATATGTAAATAGAAAATATTCAACTTTACAACCCAAAATTCCAGCTAATAGCGTACTTAGGGCCTGTTTGGATCTATTAGCAGCTAATAGTTAGCTGGCTAATAGTTCCTAGCTAATATTAGCTAGCTAACTATTAGCTGGCTAACTATTAACTGGAGGGTGTTTGGATCCACCTACTAATATGTGGCTAATAGATGCTATTGTCTAGAATACCCATGCTATTAAATGCTATTGGTGGTAGACGCGAAGGGTATTTTGGTTAAATGTCACCTATTAGCTGCTATTAGCTGGGTTTGGTTAGCTAATGAGATAACCATTAGCTGGGTGCCCAGCTAATAGTTAGCTGATCTATTAGTTGGGGGTGTTTGGATCCACTCCAGCTAATTTTTAGCAGCTAACTATTAGCTGTATGGATCCAAACAGACCCTTATTTTATCCAATTCCAAGTTTTGAAGCACCAAATATGATTTAGCAAAATTAACTTTCAGACCTGGTGAAGATGCAAACAATTGAAGATTGTATGCACGTTGCAAATCAAAATTAACTCTTTAAATTAAGCTAAATCGGCAGAGTCTGCAGCATGTATGTTCCCATGCAACTTGCTACATTTTCGTACAATAGAATCATCAAATGTCAAAACTTGTCACATCTGACATTGAATATATAGGAGTATTTCTTTTCTATTCTTGGTTGCCCATCGATCTCATCTGCCGTGGATATTCCACTGTCTTCATATGTTCCCTAGCTAGCGCCTCTCCCTCTCATTAGCTTCTTCAGTCTTCTCACGTTCAAGTGACATGGAACTGCTTACTTTTATTTCTTTTAACCCTTTTCTATTTTTCTAAAAAAAAAGGTAAGGAGATCGACAAGAAGCATGGGAAGACAACACCGTTGACCAAATAATCTGAAGTGAGTGAAAGTGGAGGTGACGGAGTCCCATCCCTGTTCCCGGCCGACCAAGTAGTAGAGCTGAGGAAGCAAGTTTCTGAGGTAGGTGTAGGGGTTAAGGGGGGGACACATCTCTCTGTATGGATATATACCGTAGTGTTATTCTACACATGCGCGCAGCTATGCACTAGTCATAACCCTACAGAAGCTGGTCTAAACCATTCATGTACATGAATCAGTAGTTAAGCTAATCAGTAGCGTGGCCATACAATGAATAAATGTGTTTCCTAGTTTGTACATGAATATATTTTTTTGTTTGTTTTAGCCATAACTTTTCATTGGCAATTCCAATTTATGAACGATTTTCACTAATAGCTTACTGATGACAAGACGAACAGAATAATATAAGTCTCACCAATAAACACCGCATGAATTAGATTTTACTGTCGGGGGAGGCCGGCCCACCCTCGCCGCCAGCGGGCCTTCCCGTCGTCATCCCTGCTTAGTGAGGCTAGCGGGTGGGCCTGATTGATTGTGAGAGAGGAGAGAGAATGAGTTTAAATTTTGATAGCCCTTCACTTCCCTATTTAATTGAGATATCAAAACTAGTCGAACATTTTTCAAAATTTTTGAGAACGAGTTCTAGGGATTGTCTAGGATTTAAATAAATTTTCTCCAGATTTTATGCTCATTTGATTTTAAAATTTACAACTAAGAAACCTCAATTTTTACTATTTAAAATAAATTTCTTAGTTGCCAAAAATTCGGTGAAATTCATAACATAATGGAAACTCAAATCGAAGTCTAAATTCATATTTCATTTCCAAAATATTTTATTTCTAAATTTACAATTCATTTCTTTTCATACCAATCTCATCCCTCCAATCAAACATCATCTCGTACCATACCATACCATTCCATCTAAGCAACCAAACAAAATTTTGTACCATCCCATTCAGGCAACCAAATACCCTCCTTTTGTCATCTTATCCAGGATCATCTTATCCATCCTGTACCATCTCATCCCATTCATTCTCGTTCACCCAGCCAAACACACCCTTATTCAACTAGTGTCCATGTCATATTTATCTTCCTTGACGGGTTGAAAGTTTGAAAGTGAAGGAGATGACGATGATGAAGACTTGGAAGTGCCTACTGATTTCTGCATTGAGTATGCATACCCTTATTCAACTCATTCCTTGATAAAGACTTGATGGGCAAAGAGAGTTATACCTTAGAGGATTGTGCTACTGATTTCTGTATTGAGTATGTATACTGTCAGTAATACAGTGAATATAAATAGACTGTGAATTTGTCTATCTATGAGTATACTATGAATGTGAATATATACTGTGAATTTGTCAATTGTGTATATACTGTCAATCTGTGAATATACTATGAATTTATCAATCTGTTAGTGTGAATATACTGTGAATGTGAACATACTGTAAACGTGATACCTCGGATTTATCTCTATCGGTTTCACGCTTAGAAACTGATAGAGACGTGTAATCTCGATCGGTTTCGAGTATGAAACCGATAGAGATAATTAACTAATATCAATTATCTCTATCAATTTCTAGCTCCAAATTGATAGAGATAATAGGTCTTCTGGCTCGGTTTTGACTTCGGAACTAACATAGATAACACTATATCTCTATCAGGTGAAAACTAACCATGATAGTTGCTCATCATCACTATCTAAGGATTTTGTATCGTCACCAAAACCGACCCAGATCATGAAAAAGAACCGATCTAGATGACCATTTCTGTAGTAGTGTCTGCAGAGTGTAAATTTATTCAAATAGCCTAGTCTTTGATCATGGACATCGCTTGGTTATATCACACAATAAGTAGGCCGTGTTTTTGCCCCAACAAAAAGGATGTTACCATGGATCGATGTTTCATGGATGCATGCTACTTAATTACTTATGCTTCATATGCTCTATTATTATGTGTTATTAAATATCAAATGCTCTTACAACTTTTTGATTGCAGTCTATTATTCATTATTATAAAAGAAATCTTGTTTTGTGAAAAAAAAGTAAACTTAGTGACGGGGACTGGGCTATCTTCGACCGGTCAAAGCTCGGTCAACGGGCCCCTTGCTCGGGGGTATCGACCACGACCTAGTCCATGCGATCCCGCACGACCTAGAGTCTGCCTTAGCCAAGAGTTTGATCCCGCGTACCCTCGAGCTCGAGGTCATGAGGTCAACTCTTGGTCGGAGCGGTTTCTCCTCAGGACGTGGGGCGTGCCACTACAAGAAACACGGAAAAATTCGTGGGCCAAAAACCCACGAATTTAGACCAAAACTCACAATTTAAGTTAAATTCATGCTAAACCATCGATTTAGTTCACTTAATTTAACTCGATGAAATTAATCAATTAAATTGTAGGTACTCACGAATTTAAATTAAATTGTGGGTTACTCGCCGAAGGGTGCCTTCACGGAAGCCACCGCCTATGGCAATCGAAGAATGTGATCTTTTACGGCGTGAGCTCAATGCATCGAATCACCATACAAACGGACAACACAAAGCGACCATGAACACACCAAATGCCCAAATGCCATATGCCAACAAATCATGGACCGACCACGTATGCGGCTCGTAAGGTAAATTCTCTACCAAAGAACGCTGTCAGATGCCTTTTCCTCGCCACAACTTTTTCATTTCGTCAATTAAGGGCCGCATGAACACATTGAGATCCTTCCTGATGCTTAGGACTGGAATGACAAGAGCAAGGAATATGAACCCTCTTTCAAGCAAATCTCGTGGAAGATTGTATGGCATGATGAAGACCGCCAACAAGAGTAGGGGCTAGCGCTGGTGCCGAAAGTGTGAAACCGTCCGTGGACAAACCAAGACGGACACTCCTAGGGTCGCTTGCAAATGCAGGATCGAATCGGTCCAATGCTCGCCATGCCTCGCCATCGACGGATGCACCATCATATCCGGTCTCGGTCCTCACGTTTACCTTCTTTGTGCCACCGCATATGTTTCATTGCATTTCGACATGTACAACCTTTTAAGCCTATCCGTGATCGGCATGTACCGGTTGTTTAGTCGCGACCTTTGTAGTCACGATACCCCTTCCTCATCTACCACCTCAACGAATCTACACTTACCGCAATGCATACAATGAGTATCTTTGTCATGATCCTTCCGAACAAAGATGCAATTTTTCTCGCACACATCAATCTTCCGTAATTCATCCCGAGGCCGCCATCAATCGCTTCGATTGGTACAAATCCTTTGGCATCTTGTGGTTAGGCGGAAGGACATCATTCATAAGTTCAAGCAAAGCGTTGAAGCATTTGTTCAAAAGTTGAACTTGACTTCATCGACATAAGCCGTGTAACCGCCGCAGACGGCCACATTGGTCAAGTCATGCGACTTCTCATCCGAGGCGCCAAGTAGCCTATAGAATTCCTTAACCTCCTCCCACCGTGACCCTCCCCCGAGTTAAATTCAATCCTCGCCAAGATCATGCAAAGATCTCTTCCATCCGGCCGTCATCCTCCCCATGGTCCGACTCAATGGCTCGCCTCATGCCTCTCCATGATGGTGCCACACCAAATAGTTAGGCATGAACCCGTTTTTGCAAATGTGATATCGCACTATATCCTTGTTTGTAGTAGTGTTATTCTCGCAGAGGGTACACGGGCAATACACATATTCAGCTCCTCCAAATAATGCTTGCTTCAAGAAAGCATCCGTGATCTGCCCCCATTCCTTGTGTGCCCCCATCACTCCTCCATCCGCCATACATCGCCTTCGATCGTCACCCATTCTCAAAGCTAAACAAATGAAACGATGTCAACGCACGCACCGCGGGCTTAGGTGACAAAGACAACCCTATTAGGAAAGATGTGTTCTAAACCCACCCAAGGATGGAGGTTGCAGATGCGACTGTGACGGCGCTATTTAACCGAACGAATTTCACAGATAATATTCATTGTTCTCCAAACGCACGCTGATGCCGTGCGCCGGAGAACAACAGGTTATGCGCCAAATCACGCTCGGATCGCCGCACGCCACAGCCCCATGCAACAACCAACATTCTCGAGCCGTCCAAATTACGCCGATACTCGGAACCGCGACTCACAAGCAAATGTGAGATGCGCTGCCCCAACGGGTGACGCCTAGGCTCTCTATCGTTCGACGCAAACTCTAAACTCTAACGTTATATACAACGGCAAAGGAGAGAATAAAAATATATATACCATATGCAGTTAATATAAAATGAGATGAAATAACTTCAAACGAATTAATCATTACGAAGTCACCGAATGTACAAAATTTCGCATGACCTCTCTAGTAAATAGGACATCCACTCAGCATAAAAAAACATTTATAGTTATAATATATATATCAATCTCTCAAACCAACCGGAGACATTCTAGCCGAATAAAAATGCATACACAAGTGCAACAAGAAAGAACAAGTTGCATGATCTTGTACCTTCCTTGAATTCTAGCCGAGTGCAGGACCTAATTTGGCTAACGACGCTCTACTTCTTCAACTCGACCTACACAAGAAGTAATGTGTGGCAACTCATTAGGAAAGCACCAGATGGGTATATCAATAAGTTCAATAATAGATGCCGCAAGGGTTTTTTAACTCACAACTCTTTGGAGAATTGGCTCCAAAGGATGAACAAAGCTTCTACAAATCGTCCAACTTGAGTGCTTCTACAATCACACCGCAAATGAAGACAACTTGCTAGGGTAAAGTGTTTAACATCGTGAAAATTTATTAAAGTATGGTACAAACAAATCCTCAAGGTTGATTTATACCAAGAAACAAAGGAGTACACCTAACCCAACCTCGTCTTAAATTTGCGTAACATTTTGTAGTACAATAGATTACCAAGATAAATTCTTAGCTGAATTAAGCATATTTCACACAGTTTTCATATGATCATAGAAAATATATATTCAATGACTGATAAATCTGCAAACAAAACCGACAAATGCCTATTAAGAACTCCTTTCAAGTGCAAACAATCAGATCATGGTAGACCATAGTTACCAGAAATGCTAAAATGACAAATCCAAGACCTGTCCACATTTCTCACACACAAACTCTGTTTTGAATCCCATTCTTAATTCTTTCGAACGAAAATCCCATTAATTCCCGATCAATTAATCCATTCAAGTGAAACTGAGCACTGAACTTCTACTGCCCAACTCGAGCATACACACAAACATAGCAATCCAACTTACCAATGAAAGAGAAGGGCAGAGTTCGGTATTAGCTAGACATTTGTCCCGGTCCCATTATTTTTTGTAACCTAAACTAAAACTCTCCTTTATTAATAGAACAGCAATTTCTCCCGCCACTTACATTTCAAAAAAAATCCCAAAGCACATACACACTTGTCCCATTGTCCATATTTACACAGCTTAGTCGTCACCTAAAAGCAAAGTCGATTAACACAAACCGAGCATAGCTACAAAGACCACACTAAATTACAATTTCGATCTCTCACTTTCGGTCACACGCTAAGTTAGGGATAAAAGTTTCTCCGAACTTAATCTACGAGACATTCTTCCTAAACTAAATCACCAACCTAAACCCTAAGCAAGACCACAAATCCTCAATCAAACAACTCACATCCTCACCTCGCCGCTTGCTTGGCACGGGTCACGCCATGGCCGGGAGGTCCCTGACTTTGAGGAGAAGGGAAGGAAGTGGCGTGGGGGAGGCGGGGGATGGCGGCGAAGTGAGGAGGCGGGAGGGGCGCCGGCAGGTGGTCGCTGTGGGCAGCGGGGGCGAGGGAGGGGCGGGCGGCGCAGGGCGAGGGCGACGGCGGGCGGTCAAGGGCGGCATGCAAGCGAAGCAAGCAAGCAAGCAAGCAAGCAAGGTGGGCGGGGGCATGCAAGCGGGTGGTGAGAGGAGAGAACAGACGATCGATCGACGAGAGAGTGAGAGAGAGAGAAGAGAAGCGAAGGGCGCCATTAGGGTTAACTTTTTTAAATTCATGGGCAACAGGGCCTCATTTAATTTAATTAAATTCGGGTATTTACCTAAACCGATTTATTTAAGTGATAAATTCGTGGGTTTTTTTTAGCTCACAAATTTAATTAAATACGGGTTTTTGTAAACCGACGATTTAATATGTAAATTCGTGGGTTTTTGACCCACTTAATTTAAAAACCCACGAATTTTCCCCTGCTTGTAGTGTGCGCACTCGGCGATTACTAAGACCTGAATGGTGGCATCAAGGCGGACGTGGGCGGCATATCTGGGACGGTTACAACCCACCATCAATGCGCACGAGGCCACCTCTCCGGGAACCTCTCCCGTCCATTGCAGGCAGCGTCCGAGGGGATATAAGATCTCGCAAGGCATGCGTATGGAGACATCAACGCACTAGTAATAGACCAGTCGACACAATCAGAACGCTCAAGCTCGAGCTGTAATCCACTCTCTGTACTCACGATTAGTGAATTCCTCGCCTCGGGAAGATCGACATAGAGTCATATTCTCTCGGGGCTTGAACCAAGATAATCACCGCTCTTGCTCGTTGAAACCTTCCTCCGACCAACATCCAAGCCATCGTTGAGCGCAGCACTTTCTGGGTCCCTCATTCACGTTAACCCCCCTTTTCACATTTGCGGTCAGGCGATCCTGATCGTCGACAGCTGGCGCCCACCGTGGGGCGAGGCTTCGCCACTCGGCGAAGAAGGTCAAGGTCTCAGAGCATGACGACTCCGCCGAGGGACGTTCGTCAGCGTGGGCTCGTGCGCATCCCGAGCGCGACGATTCTACATCCTCGTTTTGTTTCACCACCGCTACGGGCAAAGATGTCCTTATGGCAGATAGCCACGGCGTGGGCGTGGCGAAGGGAGAACACAACCCGCCATAACGCCTCTGGCGGGGAAGACCAGAAAGGGCCGCGCCGTCCGCCATCCTGTGCTCCTCCCTCGAGAGCGCCCATGTTATCGCTTCGATCATGGCCGATCCAAACCGGGTGAGGACGGAACTCTTCGCCGCGGTTCGCCGACGAGCTCAATCGTCTTCGCGACAGAGGTCATACCTCCGCAAAGACTAGAGTCGCCAAGACAGGGCTCATTCCCGAGAAGTGACGACAACTCATCGCGTCGACGCCGACACACTTCATCGACGCCTCCCTAGGAGGTACCTTCTCGCCAACAACCTCGGGATGTGTCCCTGACTCCACCGCGGCGCCGCCCCACGGACGCGATCCTGAATAGTGTTTGGCGTTAGCCAAGCTACGTCAGTTCACCTTCAAACAGTGGTGGGTCTGGGGGTCTTTCCCCGGATATCCCGCCTAGGGGCCGCAGAGTCCAAGACCGCCTAGGATATCTCCTGGGTGACTCCCGCGCTCGGCGCCATGACCGCTCTCGCCGAGGGCCGGGGCGTCGAGGCAGCCCCAACCTTGAGTCCAGCAGTGGCGAAAGCCTCACCGACGACGACCTCCCGAGCGTGTTCTCGCTCCTACCTACGGTGGCGGCGACTCCAACGACCTTTGTCAAGGCGCAAGCTACCGCTTAAGCCCGCTTTGATCGAAGCGGTTTGACGTAACGAAGAACCCCGATGAGTTCTTGTCGATCTACACCACCGCTATTTTGGCCACAGGGGGAGACGAGTACGTGATGGCCAATTACCTCCCTATCGCTTTTGATGCCGCCGCAGACCTGCTCTTCAACCGAAGCCCAAGACTTTCGCCGTGGCGCCAAATCCAGAGCGCCCGCCGAACTTCCAGAGCGCTACGAAGCGCCCGATAGAGAGAAAGACCTGACCGGTTATTCAGTGGAAAGAATGAACCCTCCGCGACTTTGTGCGACGGTTCATTCGCACTAGGAACCTGATCCCTAGTGTGTCCGACGAGGCTATGATCAAAGCCTTCAAATTCGACGTCCGCGACCGGGCGCCTCATCAAGACTTGAGATTATGACGGCTCACCGCTTCGAGAAGCTATTCCATTATGGCCGAAGCGCCACGCTGACGCAGACGACGCCGTCTCGTCCGAAGCGCGACATGACCAAGGTAAGCTTACGCCAATACGACGAGGCCGGGTCCCTCCAACGCCAAGAATGCCGACCAAGGCTCCGCCGCCAAGAAGCGGAAGAGAGACCGCAAGCGCGATGGTAGCCGGCCATGGGTAACCGTTTCAGCGGACGGTCACCGCGAGGTCATGGAAGTATGGGACTCGGCCCAAGAGGGGCCCCGTCCTCAGCAGAATAGATCACGACCCCAGCAGGTGCCTCGCCGACCTTGGCAGGATGATCACCGGACTGGGTCGCGGCAGGCCGATGACCACCCGCAGGGCCTTGAGGGGCGGCCTCGGTACGACGAAGGTAAATTCTGCCTGTTTCACAGGACTCCGAGCCACGACTTGCGAGGGTCAGCAGGCTGGCAGCTGTCAAGGCCTTCTACGATGGACGCGGGGAGATGCCCGTGCTCCCGAAAGAGGGAGATCAGCCCGATAGGGTTAACACCGGAGAGGACCAGGCCGACCTCGACCTGGATTTCCAGCAGGGCGACCGCCGGATCAATGTCATCTTCGGCGTCTCTTTGGCGTATCAATCCCGGCGTGAGATCAAGGATGCCATTCGCGTTGTCTACTGTGCCACCGTCGGAAGCTCATGGACCAAATCGCAAGTGGGCGGGGGCAGCAATTACCTTTACACAAGAGGATGCCCTCAAGGTATGTCTAAAGATCTCAAGATCGCTTCAATGCGTGACCCCACCATCGCAATACCTTGGTCGGGCGGGTCATGGTCGATGGGGGCAGCTCCCTCAACTTGCTGCTGGCTAGCGCACTCGACCGGATGCAGATTCCCTGGTCGAAGGTCAAGAACATCGCAATTCCATTCTTCGGGATCGTCCCTGGAAGCTCGACCACTCCCTTGGGACATGTGGTCCTGCCCGTCACCTTTGGCGCCTTGGACAACTTCTGCACCGAGTTGATCACCTTCGAGGTGGTCGAGGGAGATCTTCCTTACAACACCATCCTTGGCCGCCCGGCTTTGGTCAAGTTCATGGCGGCGAACCACTACGGCCACCGATGCATGAAGCTCCCAGGACCTAATGGCGTCATCACCGTGCGGGGCGACCTCAAGGCGGCGCGACGGTCATGAGACCTGTGCCTTGGCTTCGCCGCATCTTTGCGCCTCAAAGAGGGCCTCTGGTTTACCACGAAGGTCGCCCGCCTGTAGGCGGTCATCCACCAATGGGCTACGGTCAGGCTGGCCAAGGAGGGGGACCCATCCAAGTCGGCCCATCGCTCGCCGAGTTGAGTTCCAAATAGGAACTCGAGCTCGCCACCTTCCTCCGTGCTAACAAGGACTTATTCGCTGGGAGCCGGGCCGACATGCTCGTGTCCCGAGGAGGTGGTCGAGCACAGATTAAGTGCGGCCGACTACGCACCCGCGGCGCCAGAAGTTGCGGCGCTTCTCCCGAGAAGGTCGCCATAATCAAGGAGAACCTCGATAAGTCATTAAAAGCCGGCTTCATTCGTGAGATTGATTACTCCGAATGGCTAGCCAATCCCGTCATCGTGCAGAAGAAAGGCGAGAAATGGAGGATGTCCGTGGATCACACGGGGTTGAACTCGGCATGCCCGAAGGACAACTTCCCTGTCCCGCGCATCGACCAGATAGTTGACTCCACGGCGAATGCCAAGTTGCTGAGCTTCCTGGACGCCTATTCTGAATACCACCAGATCAAGCTGGCGGTTGACGACGAGAGCAAGACGGCGTTCATCACCCTGTTCGGGACCTACTGCTACACGACCATGTCATTTGGCTCCGAACGCCGCGCGCGACCTTCCAGCGCTTTATGACCAAGACATTCAAGCCTCAGATCGGCCGCAACCTCGAGGTCTACGTGGACGACATCATCGTCAAGAGCTCCACTGAGGCCGACCATGTTCAAGACCTTGGGGAGACCTTCGCCAACCTAAACAGGTACAAGATCAAACTCAATCCGGAGAAGTGCGTGTTTGGTGCCACTAGGAAGGTGCTCGGCTACATGATCGGGGGCTCGGGGGTCAGCCCGAACCCAGAGAAAATCGAGGCGATAGAGAAGATGGCTCCCCCGATTCGGTAAAGCAGGTGCAGTGCCTCACCGGCCGCATGGCTACACTCAGCCGGTTCATCTCGAGGCTCAGCGAGCGCGGGTTGCCTTTCTTCAAGGCCTTGCGCAAGCAGGGGGGCTTCAAGTGGACGCCCGAGGCTCAGCGGTCTTTCGACGAATTGAAGGTATACCTATCAACCCCACCCTTACTTACAACCCCGAACTGTGTGAGAAGCTATCGCTTACTCATGCCACCGCCAGCCGTCATTGTCTCGTGGCCGATCGGACGCACGACAAGACTCCGATCTACTACGTGAGTGAGGTTCTCCATGGGCCAAAAGAGCGCTACCCTCAGGTCCAGAAGCCTCAGATGCCCTCCTCATGGCTTCAGCAAAGCTCCCAAGACTATTTCCAGACTCACTCCGTGGTCGTCCCGAGCAACTTCCCACTCGGGGAGATCTTGAGGAACCCAGAGGCCGGAGGTCGCATCGCCAAGTGGGCCATGGAGCTGGCCGTTTTCGACCTCTAGTTCGTGGCGCGCACAGCCATCAAGTCGCAAGTGCTAGCCAACTTCGTGGTCGAACAGACCTCGCAGCCGGCTCCTGAACTCGAGGTCGACGAGGAAAAGCCCTGGGTCATGTACTTCAATGGTTCAAGATCCTTTAAATGCTCGGGGCTAGGATACTATTCTCACATGGCTAATTCTACCGAGGTATGTGGTTCGCTTCGATTCCCAAATGACAAATAATGCAAGAGAGAGTATGAAGCTCTCTTGGCGGGGCTCCGAGCTTGCAAGGCGCTGGGTGTTCGCCGGTTGGTCGTCAAGGGCGATTCACAGCTCGTCATCAACCAATTCAACAAGGGCTATCAATGCTTGGAGGATTCCATGGCCAAGTACCTCGCAGAGGCACACAAGATGGAAAAGTGGTTCCAGAACCTGGAGATCACGCATGTGGCACGGAAGGACAACTCCGACGCAGATTTTCTCTCCAAGCTCGGGTCGTCCGACGACGAGGTCCCCCCAGATGTGATCCTGGAGACCCTAGCGTCGCCCTCCATCGCCGACCAAGGGGACTCGGTCGCTCTCATCGAGGGTATTCCCTCGTGGGCCGAGCCGATCCATCGTTTCCTGGCGGCGGGAGAGCTCCCGGGTGACCCCGTGGAAAGGAGCAGGATCAAGCGCAGGGCGAGCTTGTACAAACTTGTGGATGGCAAGCTATATCGTCAGAATGTTTCCCGGCGTCCTGACGAAGTGTGTTGCCACGGAAGAGGGTAAGTACCTGTTGCGCGACATTCATTCCAGTCTCTGTGGAGCACACTCTTCTTTCAGGACCATGGTCGGAAAAGCTTTCCGCATGGGGTTCTACTGGCCAACAGCACTCTAGGACACGCGCAACATCATCCGCACCTATCGAGCCTGCCAATACCATGCCCGGAAGACGCATCAGCCTGCCTATGCACTCCAGACCATTCCGCTTGCTTGGCCTTTCTCGACCTGGGGGTTGGACATCCTCGGCCCCTTCCCGCAAGCGACCGGGGGGAAGAAGTTTTTGTTCGTGGCCATCGATACCTTCACCAAGTGGATCGAGGCCGAACCTGTCTCGACCATCACGGCACGCGCGGCAGTCAAGTTCTTCCGCCTGTTCGTGGTCACCAGGTATGGGGTTCCATATAGAATTATCACTGACAATGGAACGCAATTTACCAGTGAGCTGTTCTAGGAGTACTGCGAAGACATCGGCACCAAAGTATGTTATGCTTCGGTGGCCCATCCGCAGAGCAATGGAGCAGTGGAGCGCGCCAATGGACAGATCGTTCAAGGCGTCAAAAAGCGAGTATCAGATGAGCTCGAACGACACGGCCGGACCTGGGTGGACAAACTTCCCACCGTCTTATGGTCCATTCGTACCATAGTCAACCGAGCAACAGGGTCCACACCCTTCTGGCTCGTGTTGGTACCGAAGTTGTCCTGCCTCCAGAGGTCACGCTGGGCTCCGCCAGGGTCAGCTTGGTCGATCAGATCAACTTCGAGCAAGAACGGTCCCTTTACCTTACCCTAGCGAAGAAGTAAGGTGACGGCATCGCTACGATCAACGATTACCGCAAGCTCTTCGCAGACATGCGCCTGGTCGCAGACGACCTAGGAGCTCCTTGTTGAGGACTCTAGCCCCGAGACAGATTCAGTTCGCCCAACACCAACAAGTTATCCTCATGTGGAGGGCCCCTATAGAGTCGCTTTCAACAGATCACACGGGCTTACTGGCTAGCGATGCCCGATGGCGAGAGCTCTCTAGCTCGTGGAATATTGACCAACTTCGCAAATTTTATGTAACCGCTTTATCTCACATTTCAATAAAGCTGTTGTCATATTTAGTCCTTTCGCTCCGCTTTCATTCTATATCTTGTGTTTCCTCGAGTTCGAAGCCTCTTTGGGTCTGACCTAGGGACGAGCGCTCTTGCTCTTGGCCCGGGTGTCGAGGGCTTAAAACTACACCTCCAGGGGTCGAGCTACTTGTAAGCCGAATCTCTTCGCATCAACGCTCCCCCTGCGCCAGGGTTCGAACTAAGCCCGTGCCCGGGTCCATCGAGCAAGGCGCAAGTTAGGACTCGCGCGGCTTGCCAAAGCAACGATCCTAATGCTCTCCCTGTCTAAGTTTTTTCCCGTGTGCCTATGTTATGCTCCCTGTGGGTTTTTCTCGGCCTTGCAGGTCATGGTCTCTACAGGTCTCTAACTTGCACTCAAGGCCGGCGTCGCTCGACCTTGAGCCCAACGGGGGCTGGGCGAGATATACCACGACCAGAAAAGGCTAAGTACACGATTTCTTGATCGGGAAATAATAAAGCAAACCGAGACATTGAATTGTTCGGGCCAAAATAGTGTCATTAAACTGTTATGTCTTACAAAAGGACTTGTTTACAGGAAATCTAGCCCTATTTACAGATCGGCCATCTCACGCGCAAGCTTCTCCTGCTCGAGCTCGGCGATCTTGGCCCTCAAGGTCGAGAGCTCGCTCTGAGTCGGAGGGCTTTGGCGGCCAAGCGGCTTGGCGTCGCTCTTCCTGAAGTTGGGCCAAGGCGCTTGGCCGCTTTGCTTTCGCCTGACCCAAATTCTCTCGAGCTCTTGCACCTTGGCCTCGAAGCTCGGGAGGCCCTCGACGGATTTTGCCGCTGGTCCGCGACGGTCTTGTTCAGCTCCTCGGCTCTGGCTCGCTCGGCCTCGAGCGCCCTGGCCGACCTTACGCGCTCATCCTCGATGGCCTTGAATGCATGGTCCCGCTCCGAGGCGATGGCCCGCTCTAACTCGGACTTGTGGGAAGCCTCGAGCGTCCTCACCACCTCGCGAAGGCTGGCAATCTCGTTGGAGTCCTCTGCCGCCTTCTGCGCAGCCTCCTCCCGCTCGGCTTGCAGGTCCTCCACGAGCTTGGAGCGCGTCGCCTCCCGGGTCTCCAAGACATCGAGCAAGGCCCTCAGCGCGTCGCCATGTGTTTGAAGGCCTTGCAGCACTTGGACGATTGAGCCGATGGCCTGTGGAGCTCCAAGGAAGGCGTCAACACGGCACTCACCGGAAGAAAAGGGGAAGAAGGAAAAGGGCAAAATCCGAACTAAGATTCGAAGAGACTCAAATACCTGGGAAAGGCGGCCCTAGAAGATTGCACGGGAGTACGCAGTGGAGCTGCTGCCCGACGTTCCTGGGGCAGAGTTAACCGCTGCTGCCGCTGGGCCTTCTGGGGTGAGTCCTTCGGGTGCTTCGTCATGGGCGGCCGTGCCTCGGGCTTCCTCTTCGAGGGGGCTCGACCTACCCTCATGCTCGGTCCCAGTGGCGACCTCGGCCTTGTCCCTCGCAGTTGGAGGGTCTCTAGCCTCCTCCCAGCCAGTGGTCCCGGCTCGACCACGGCTGATCCTCCGCGGCCGTCGCAGCCTGTAACGCTTCATAGATCGGTGGCTCGGGGAGTCCCGGCCGCCACAGTCAGGGTGATTTCAGCGGTCGTGGTAGTGGCATCCCCGGCGCCATCTCCTTGCCTCTGGCGGATCGACGTTGTCCCCGGCGTCTACTTCGCCGGTGCCATAATCCTCGCTGGTCACGGGGAGGGCCTCTTCCTCGTCCGAGTCATCGAGCCCTTGGTCGAATTCGCCGGCTGGGGCTCGGCTCTGGGGGCTCGATGGAATGCACCCCTAGCCCGAGGATCGGTGGGGCGCCAGCACATAAGCGTCCTCCTCTTCCTCATCGGACCCAGACTCGCCCTGGACAATAGTCATTGTCAATACGGGCAGGTGTTGAGCTCGGGCGCTCAAGGTCTGCGATTAAGAGTGACCGCTAAGCTAAGCAGGGACAAGGAAAGCTGAGCAATTGAAGGATGGGAAACCTACTGGTCGGCAGCCCACGCTTCACAGAGGTCAAGGTGGCCCTGCCTCCCGAGGTTGAGGAGGCGCTCCTCTTTCGGGTTCCCCCGGTCTGGGACCTTAAAGCCTGCGGTGGCTCTAAGTCCCTAGCGGCAGAGGTCCTAGGGCCCCGCGGTTGGGACCCTTGGGCCGCTTGAGGACTTGAAGTCCTTGCAGCGGCGGCCGCGCTCAGCTGCTGCAAGAAAGATATGTCAGGAGGTGAGGAAGCACGAGCATAAGCTCGGGGGCTCGACCATGAGGTTCTTACCGTTGCGCGGTTGGCCCATTCAACTTGGGGCTTCTTCGCCTCCCGGTCGTCTACTTTGCCCGGGGGTAGCTTCTTTTTCCCCTTCTTGCTCTTGCTACGGGCAAGGGGAGCAACTTTTTCTTTGCCTCAAGCAAATTCCGATGATCCTGCGAGCATGACAAAGCAATCAGCGAAGGCATTGATGAGGTGCGAACTGAAGAACAGCTTGGGAGTGCCTACCTCGGCCTTCCAAATAAGAAGACGCTTCGGAGACAGGTCGTTGATGGTGTAGTCATGCGCCCCTTTCCCGAACATCTCATTCATCCTGGCGGCGACCCAGGATTCCTTCGGCGCTGCAAGAGAACAAAACCGTCAGGAGGGACCAAAGGTCGAATTCGAGCAAGTTTCCATGGCAAGAAGACGTACCGGATGTACCCTCGCGGGTCATGTCGTCGCGTCCCGTGATTTCGTAGAACGGGTGCTCCCTCTTCCGAAGGAGGAAGACCAGGTTCCACAAGAAGTCGCAGGCGATCGCCTGCCCGGTAAGGCCGCGCGTGGTGCAGATGTGTATGACGGCGATGGCTTCTTCATCAACCTCCAGGTCATCCGCCTCCAGGGTCTCCTTCTTCCCGGTGATGGGGTCCCGTCGAATGACAGCGCGCCGGTCTCGCCCTTCTTCAAGTAGAACCACCGCTCGGTCCACGGGCCGAGGGAGTCCTGAGACTGGATCTTGGGGAAGGCCCATGGGATCCCCGTCCGCAGCCGGAAGTAAAGGCATCCGACCACGGGATCCTTCCCAGAGCGAAACAGATTGAAGAATCGAAAGAAGAGCGAGGGGGTGGGAAGAATTCCAAGGAACCCCTTGCACAAATGCGAGAAGATAGAAAGGAGAAGGATAGAATTGGGCACCAAGTTGATGAGCTCTATATCACAGTGGGCAAGGACCGCCGCCATGAAGTCACTCTCCGGTGTCCGCAGTCAAGAGCGATAGTGCTCAAAGGCAAACGAAGCTCGTTGTCCCCGGATGGGCTCGGTCTCGCCGCTGGCAACCGCCACATCGTCCGGGTCGAAAGCAAATTTCTGTGCTGAGCTCCTTCATCCTCGCCAGCGACATGGTGCCTCTTCCAAGTTTGGCTATGGCGGCTGCTTTCAAGCTTAGTCGAGGAAGGGAGAGTTGTGCGAACAAAAGGCTAGGGGTTGAGGAGCACAAGGTGATCGGGAGTTGTTCGAAGGTCGCAGAAGGCTTGGGCTTATAGGCCTGGGTTGCGGCCGATTTTAGCCTAAGGCGCCTCAAAAGCTATGCCAATGGTGATTTGACAGGCGCATTTGAAGGTCGGGCGGCGGCTTCGAGGCGTTGCAGGCACTTCCTCTAACCGATCGAATTTGTACCGGCATCGTAAGGTCCAAAGGGCGCCAGGTGTCTTGAAGTCAAGATTTCTCCTAGCGATCTCGACGGCCTCGACCGAAGATTCGAGGAGTCCAGAAGTCTGTTCCCAACGGCTTCAGGTTCGAGGTCGATTCAGGTGTCCTCCTCGACCTCGAGCCTCGGGGGCTAGCTGACGGGGACTGGGCTATCTTCGACCGGTCAAAGCTCGGTCAACGGGCCCCTTGCTCGGGGGTATCGACCGCGACCTGGTCCATGCGATCCCGCACGACCTAGAGCCTGCCTTAGCCAAGAGTTTGATCCCACGTACCCTCGAGCTCGAGGTCGTGAGGTCAACTCTTGGTCGGAGCGGTTTCTCCTCAGGACGTGGGGCGTGCGTTTACTCGGCGGTTACCAAGACCTGAATGGTGGCATCAAGGCGGACGTGGGCGGCATATCCGGACTGCTTATAGCCCACCATCAATGCGCACGAGGCCACCTCTCCGGAACTCTCTCCGTCCGGTGCGAGCGGCCCGAGGGATATAAGATCTTGCAAGGCATGCATATGGAGACATCAAGACTAGCAATAGACCAAGAGACACAATCGAACGCCAAGCTCGAGCCGTAATCCACTCTCAGACTCACGATTAGTGAATTCCTCCCTCCAGGAAGACGGACGAAAGTCAGCATCTTCGGGCTCGAACCAAGATAATCATTGTCTCTTGCTCGTTGAAACCTTCCTCCCACCAACATCCAAGCCATCGCTGAGCGCAAAGACTTTCGGGTCCTCATTCACGTTAACCTCCTTTTCACATTTATGTCGACGATCCCGATCGTCGACACTTAGTAAGATAGCTACTTCAATTGACATAACCTTACATACTATATATAACTTTGCTTACAAGTCTTATGGAGTATATTTTTGTACTTACATGTTGCTTGTTGAACACTATCTCGAGTAAGAAGGAGATCTCCTTTTCTATTGCTTTTAATCACAGCTTTGGGCAAAGATGACATCATTTACTAAAGTTTAACCCTAGTCGGCCACATCGTGGTGGGCTAAGATATGCTTGTTTGGAATTTTGTCATATTATTATTTATTCCGCCGCTATTTCTTTTATAAGAACTATTTAGCTGGTCACGCTTTTTGTCAAGAGCTTAACTATACGAGACTATGTTCGTATGTTTATTATTAGTAGGCTACTCTGTTTATTTGTTTGTGTATGGATGTGATACAAGGTTGTTAAATGTGTGTACTAGCCGCTGATTATGGCACTATTACGGTATAACTTAGGGTTCGGAATTACAGGTTCTGGGTCCGACAAGATCCTTCTCTTTTTCTTTTAATTAATGTAAAAATTTCTATGATTTTTCTATAGATTATTGTGAGAATTTCTAACCCATCAAAATATATGATTAATGGCATGTTGTTGTTATTTATATAGATTTCTAAAAAATCAGCATTAAGATCGAGCACGACTTCTCGTCGTGAAGGGGAAAAAACTGTGCACCAGGGATGGCAACGCGTCCGGGTACCTCCAGGTCCAGCCTCCGTGGATCCGGACCCGAGACCCGAAGTTTGGACCCAAACCCGAAGTCAGTCACGGGTCCAAACTCGGACCCGGACCCAGACCCGAACGGGTACCCGGACCCGTTACCAATGCTAGCCGCAGCCATCGAAAACAAAGAAAGGAAACAATTTGAACTGCCAGCCCATACCGCCACACGCTCCTCGTTGAAGCCACCGTGGACCCACCAAACACCAAAATACCGGGCCCGCCACCTAGAGAGGCGAAATCCACCGGACCGGGTCTATTCGAAGAAGCCGCCGTACCATCTCCTCTGTAAACTGCAGGGACTGAGGGTGAGGCAGGCAGGCACCCGAGCCTCCCATTTACGGGCCACCATCCCGAAGCATGCGTTGGGACTGAAACTAAGTGGCCTACATGTGGGGTCACGACTCGTGGACCCAGAGTGTCAGTGGTGTACCCAACTTGGGGTCACGACTCGTTTTTCCATGCATGCATGCCGACTTAACGGGTCCGAGTCTGAGTACCCACGGGTCCAAAATGAGACCCAGATCCGGATCCGTCGGCCGGCACTGCGAAAGCACTTTGACCCACGGGTATTTTTACCATCCCTACGTGCACGACGTACTCCTATATTGAGATCATCTTAGAGAATACGTACGATGGCTACGCCTACGTACGTACCTTCCACTGGAGTATACTAATAGATACAAATTACAAAATGGTCGTATGTGCAAATTAATTAAGTGACGTATTTCGTACGCTACGCTGTTGACCGACTCATGTATTTGGCGCTAGCTCATACATATATATTAATTACAAGCGAGTACAATTCGGTAGTCTAAAGAGATCGAATGTTACTAGGTCAACTCACAGTGTCACGCAGACCGAGTCGATTACTACGTCCGTCAAGTTTTATATGGCCTACTATTCTATCAGGTTAATTACTCGCATCTAGCAGAGAACAACCCAGCGCGCGTGTGAAGCCGCGTCCAATAAGAAATGCTGAGGTGGATTTTTTTAGACGAATGGATTACGTGGAAGGTCCAATAAGAAAAGTAAGATTCTGCATCTATAGATGCAAATCTCTGTACATGCAAGCAACCAAATAGCCCCTGAAACACTGAACTGGCGTAGCTGCAGGGATAACCTGTCATATTTATCTTCCTTGACGGGTGGAAGTCTGAAAGTGAAGGAGACGACGAAGACTTGCAAGTCGTTCGGACGCAAATGAACGGAAAAGAACCAGCGACAATGGCTTGGAAGTCGATAGATACCTGACAGTCTCACGGTCAAGCATTGTACCTGTACAAGAAGCTAGAGATCACAATATGCCGTGTACCTCAAACCACATGATGCTTAGTACAAAAAGAAAATTAAGAATCGCACGCAGTTCCCTGTCTATTCATACATATATTAATTACAAGCGAGTACAATTCGGTAGTCTAAAGAGAAGGATAATTAATTAAGTCACACAGATCGAACGTTACTTGGTCAAGTTTTTGCTTTTTTAAAAGAAATATCTACATACTTGACCGAGTCCATTACTACGTCCGTCCATTGCTACGTCCATACTTGACCGAGTCCATTACTACACAAGCGGCCAGCGCCGTGCGGAGAATGCCCGAGGCAGCAGAGGCTGAAAGTGAAGGAGACGACGACGACGAAGACTTGGAAGTCGTTCGGACGCAAACGAAAGGAAAAGAGGCAGCGACAACGACTTGGAAGTCGATCTTTAGCGTGCGAACAAAAAGAAAATTAAGAATCGCAGTTCCCTGTCTATGATCAGAATCTCACTGACCATGTAAGAAAACATGAAAAAGGAGCGGTTCCACTTAGCATTTTGCAGTACAAGAAGATACCTGACAGTCTCAGGTCAAGCATTGTACCTGTACAAAAAACTAGAGATCACATCATGCTGTATACCTCAAACCATAGTTATTTGAGACTTGCTAGAATGCTAGTTATTTGAGACTTGCTCGGAATGACTAGTTATTCGTGGATTTGTTTGTTGCGTTGTTTCTCCAGGAGACCAGGACTTCTTGCGCCACACTAGTTATTTGAGACTTGCTACTTGCTAGTTATTTGAGAGTTGAGACGATCGGAGACACCGCTGCTCCTGCGCCTGACAAGGTATTATTAATTATTATATATTTTTTGTTGTACTAATCTATAATATCAATCATTAGTAGAGATTCACTTCATTCTTGGGCCCCCTCCTTTAGAAATTTCTGGCTCCGCCACTGGAGATATATATATACTCTATATTAAAGAGGCTCACGGGTGTCGCCCACGCAGTGGCTCGGGCGAGCAAGCGGGTGCTCGGGCCCTTCGCATGGGCGTCGGCCTCCGTGGCGGCTTCTTGCAAGCGAGCGATTAGGCCCTCTTCTCGGCATCGGCCTCCTGGCGACTGGCGAGCAGGCCCTGCTCATCGGGTGTCGGCCACGGGCGACTGGCGAAAGGGCGGGCACTCGGGCCCCACTTGCGGCGCCGGCCTCCATGGCGGCTGGTGAGTAGGCGAGCGATCGGGCCTGCTTTCGCTGCGTCGGCGTGGCGGCTCGGCGAAAGCAAAGGCGCCAGTTCCCCTCGGGCGGCGACCACGTGGCGGCTGGCGGCGGTAGGCGCTCGAGTTCTCTCGCCGGGCGGCGACTCCACGTGGCGGCTCGGCGAGCGGTGGCGATCAGCCCTCTCGCCCGGCCACCTGGGCAACCAAAAGAATGAGAAGGAGGCTTACCAAAGTCTCCTTCCTCATTACACCTTGTGTCGAACCATTGATTGTGAAGAGTTCTACTATCGACACGACGACGGCCCATCCCTTTGATGCCTCACACCTAACCCGTCGCAGGAACATTACATCCCGGGCGGACCGAGTGAAGCCATACAGCGACATTAAAGGAAGTTTAAGGGACAGGTCTACATTGATGGTTGTAATTAATGAGTCATAGATCAGTATGATGTCACCTTCTCACCTGCCCGAGTCAGCCCAGTCTATATAAGGGAGCTCTGGTGCATGGGGAAGAGGGGGGAAAGGTCGAAAGACTTAGCAAAAAAAGAGAAGAACGAAGAGCATTATAACTAGCTCAATATACATCAACAAAGATCTAGTATGACGTAAGGCTGTTACCCAGACAGGGGGCCCGAACCTGGATACATTGGTGTGTTCTTTGATCTGTTGATCCCTGGATTCCCCGTGTGAGAGTCATTAGGGTTTCCGACCGCAAAGACGCCTTCTACCGAACCTTAACCTCCATCCTAGGAGGACACCCCGTCCGTTGACAGGGTCCTGTCCGGTGAAATACGTCGACAGGGGCGCGCCAGGTAGGGGGCTAGTGGTTGGCTCACCCAGCCATCTCTCCGGTGGATTCCAGTCTTCTGTATGGAAGGACCGCGCATCTGGTGATGGTGGGTTCACACTCATAGCAACAAGAGGCAGCGGAGGCTAGCAGTGCTCAGAACACGTCCCGACACTCCCGCCGGACAAGGGATCGTCTCACGCCGCCCCTGTAGGGAGGCGATGGTGCCCCCTTGGCGGCGGAACATCCGGTTCGGCGACGGCTAGCCATGGAGGTGGCCACTCGCCCGAACTCATGCGATCCATCTCCTCTGGACCACCCTCGGTGGAACTTCGTAGAGACACCCGGCCATGCCATGGTCGCGGGACATTCTTGGCCTCATAGACACGCCCACTCAGCGTGGGATGCCCGACCGTCGGTATCGTTGTCGTTCCTCGATCAAGGTGCGTCTTGTTGCACCCAAGCTTCCAAATTAGCGGCGAAGGAAGCGCTCTGGCCAGGAGGGCCAGAGTAAAGGAAAGAGTGTGCAAGACATGGGTCCCGGTTCCGCGAGGACCTGAGGGTTCATCTGGAGAAGTGTCGCCGGTGGCACAGTGATGATTTACGTAATCACCTACAGTGCTGCCACGCCTAGGGGCAAGGCCGTGACAGGCAGATGGCTCCTGGGGATGAAGGCTCCTCCCATGACTCTCACCTTCAGAGCGAGGAGGAGGTCCACTCCTCCGACTCTCTGGGGAGTCGCAATCTACACTCCCCGGCACGGTCTCTGGGCCGGGGTTCAGGTGGACGGCAGGACTCACCCTACGGCGTGGGGTGCCAGGCGTTTTCCCGACGGCTGTGACGTGTGGCTTGGCCCGAAAGGTTTCGTCCCCGCCTCATCGAAAGTAAATCGACGGCACCACCAACCCGGAGGAGTTCTTGCAGATCTACACCACGGTGGTGCGCGGGTCAAGGCCAGATCCGAAAAGGCCATGGCCAACTACTTCCCAACACCTTGTGGGTCCGCCCGTTTGGCTGTTGAACCTCCCGCGAGGATCGCAGACACTCGTGGGAGGAGTTATGCGACCTCTTCGCCGCCAATTTTCAAGGCTCCTACACACAACCAGCGTGGAGGACGATCTCCATGCCCTCGGCGCAGAAAGAGGGAGTCGCGTGACTTCATCCGACGATCAGATCATTGTCACAACACGATCCCGAGTTTGAGCGATCAATCGTCATCCCCTTCGGGCGTTTGGGACCACAAGATGCTGGAGAAGATGGCCACCCGCAACATCACCACTACCATTGAGCTTTTCTCCCTAGCGCTGAAGTCTTGCGTGATAAAGCTCGGGGGCGATGTCCGATCCGTGAGGCGATCATGCAGAGAGACAAAATTTGGGACTTGAGGGTCCAGACCTGCGAGCAAGAAGGCGAAGAGGCGTGAGGCAGTTGAGACCAGGCGGGTCCTGACCGTTGAGCACGAGCATAGGGATACCAAGTCGCGAGGGCGCAACCGCCGTGACCAGTGGGATGACCGTCGTGACCGGCGAGATGATCACCGCGGTCAGAGAAATGACGGCCGCGAGGAGAAGGAGGGCAGGCCCTACTGCTCGATCCACAGGTCCAATACCCACAACCTGGCCAGTTGCCAGGTTGTGAGTAAGATGGTCGAGTAGCGGCTTAAGCAGTGCCGTCCCTGCGATGACAACCAAGAGAAGACCCTGCCCCGCTGGCCTTCTAGCAGGTAGATCAAATTGTGGCATACATTCATGGTGGCTCGTCCACCTACCCCTCCAACACGACGTACAAACGGCTGAAGAGGGAGGTCTGCGCCATGGTACCGAGCTCAGGGGCGGGTCGAATGCTGAAATGGTCGGAGGAGATGATCACTTTCAGTCGGGCCGACCACCCTGAGAGCACTGCTAGCCTAGGTCACCTCCCGATCGTGGTTTCACCCACGATCCAGAATGTGAAGCTTGGGTGGGTGCTAGTGGATGGAGGGAGTTCCATCAACCTCCTGTCCTCCAAGGCATTCCGGGCACTCCAGATATCGCGGCAGGAGCTGCGCTCGGCCTTGCCCTTCTATGGAATCGCCACGAAATTTGGCTCGGTGCTCTGGGCCGGTGCGCCTCCCATCACCTTCAGGAGAAAGCAACTACCGTCTGAGAGATGGTGGACTTTGAAGTCACCGATTTGGACCTCCGTCTAGCATACTGCTTGGTGACGGCGTTGGCCAAGTTCATGGCGGCGACCCACTATGCCTACATGGTGGTGAAGATACCAGGGCCTGGTGGCCCCATAGTTATCCAGGTGGACAGGTTGGAAGCCTTGCATTGCCACAAGCACGTATTGGGCTTGGCCGGCGCTACCTACGTAAGGCTGGCTGATGCCGGCTATTTGGGAGCCCCTCTGGCAAAGACCCGTGCCTCGTCTAGCTCGGCCAACGAGGTTAAGGTGGTCTCCCTAAGTGAGGGCGAGCCCGGAAAGACCGTCAACATTGGCGCTAGCCTCAGCGCCAAATAGGAAGACACGCTTGTCACCTTCCTCCGGTCTAATTCCGACATGTTCGCCTGGCAACTGTCCGATATGACTGGGGTCCCCAGGAGGTGATCAAACATCGATTGGCAATGCTCCCAGGAGTGCGTCCGGTCCGACAAAAGGTCCGGAGACAGGCACCAGAGCGGCAAGATGCCATTCGGGAGGAGGTAGAGAAGCTGTTGCGCACGGGGATTGTCAGGGAAGTCTCTCACCCCGAGTGGCTTGCCAACCCTGTGTCGAGCGTCGATCTCATTGTCTACTCGATGGCAGGGTGCGAGCAGCTATGCTTTCTGGACACGTACTCTGGGTACCACCAGATTAGCATGGCGGCGGAAGACGAAGAAAAAACTGCTTTTATAACCCCAATGGGTGTTTATTGTTATATCAGAATGGCTTTCAGGTTAAAAAATGCTGGTTCTATTTATCAATGCACCATGTATATTTCTTTTCGTCCACAGATAGGGCAAAATTTTGAGGTGTACGTCGACGACTTGGTTGTGAAAGTTAAGAAGAGCGAGGAACTGATCGAAGAACTGGAGGAAACCTTCGCCAACCTCCGGAAGAATTGCTTAAAACTCAACCCTGAGAAATGTGTGTTCGACGTGCCCTCTGGGAAGCTGTTAGGATTCCTCATGTCCAGTCGGAGCATTGAAGCCAATCCTGACAAGATAGCAGCCATTGAGCACATAAAGCCGTCGGTTCGGCTCAAGCAGGTGCAGTGCCTAGCTGGTCATCTGGCATCCCTTGGGCGATTTATCGCCCGGCTGGGAGAAAGAAGCCTGCCCCTATTCAAGCTACCAAAGAAGACCAACCACTTCGAGTGGATTGAAGAGGCTCAACGCGCATTTGAAGACTTGAAGTAGTACCTCTCCTCCCCGCAGTACTGGTCACCCCCAAGCCTGGCGAACCATTGCTCCTGTACATCGCTGCTACCCCTGCGATGGTGAGCGCGGTACTAGTGGTGGAGAGGGAGGGCATCCAAAAGTCGGTTTACTACATTAGCAAGGTGCTACACGAGGCAGAGACCAGGTACCCGCAAGCACAGAAGATGTTGTACGCTGTCCTGGTGGTGTCCAGGAAGCTGCGGCACTACTTCTAGGGGCGAGAGATCACGGTGGTCATTGCCTACCCTCTGCGAGAGATCCTCCATAACCGGGAAGCTGAAGGCCATGTCGCCATGTGGTCGGTGGAACTGGGGGAATTCTGTCTCAAATTGTTACTCCGCACCGCCATCAAAAGTCAGAAGCTGGCGGAGTTTGTTGCCGAATGGACTCCCGCCGCTCTTGAAACTGAAGAGATCCCCACGCCTTCCCCTTGGACTTTGTTCTTCGACAGCTCCTTTAGGCTCGAAGGCGCGGGGGCTGGAGTTGTCCTGGTCTCCTTAACCGGCGACATCCTCCAATACGTGGTCACCTTGGACTTCAAGGCCACCAACAACATCGCCGAATATGAGGGCTTCTTGGCGAAACTACTACGCTACCTCGGCGTTAGGCGTTCGGCGCCTCCAAGTCAAAGGCGACTCCCTGCTGGTCATCAATCAGGCGTGAAAGAAATTTCAATGTTCTGACCCTACCATGGCCGCCTACTTGGCGGAGGTCGAAGATGGAGAACCACTTGAAGGGCGATATATTCATATCCCTCGACGCGACAACCATATGGCGAATGGGCTTTCACAGCTCGCGTCCTCAAGAACCTTTGTCCCGGTCAGGGTCTTTGAAGAAAGACTATCGCGACCGTCCGTCGCTGCCCCCGCTCAAGGTGGGGACGACGGTGCAGTTGTCACGGCCTCCGACTCAGGTGGGGAGGGCGGTGCGACTGTCGTGGCCTCCAATTCAGGGAGGGAAGGTAGCGACTGCCTCGGCCCCGATTCGGGAGGAGAAAGGCAGCGGTGTCGTGAGTGCGGCACCCGGGAAAAGCTTGGCCAGCGATGCGAGGCGATCACCACGTGATCGCCACACTTAGCCGGAAGGGCGGTGGATGGATCCTATCCTAGCCTTCTGCGAGACCAAGTGATCCACGAGATGATCGTCAACTGAGAAAATTACATGCAAGGCTAAGTGCTATACTCTAGTAGGTGGGGACCTATACCGCCGGAGTAGAAACGGAATTCTACTGAAGTGCATCACTCGGGAAGAGGGGGCAATTTGCTCTCTGATATCCATGGAGGCATGTGTGAGAGCCATATGTCCAATCAGACGCTGGTCGGCAAAGCGTTCCGTCAAAGATTTTATTGGCCTACTGCTCTCTAGGATGCTTGCAAGCTGGTGAGGAAATGCGAAGCATGTCAATTCTTCGCCAGGCAGATCCACCGACCAGCCCAAGGCATGCAAACCATCCCGCTCTCTTGGCGTTCGCGATGTCAGGGGTTGATATTCGGGTCCGTTCCTTGAGCCGCCAGGGCTTCACCCATCTGTTCGTCGCCATCGACAAATTTACTAAGTGGGTCAAAGCCGAAGCGGTGCGTGCCATCACGACTTTCGCTGCTATCAAGTTTATTCACGGAATCTTCACCCGCTTTGGTGTCGCCAATCGTATCATCATGGACAACGGCACTCAGTTCACCAGCACGGCCTTCCTGGAGTTTTGTGATGAGATGGGCACCAAGGTATGCTTTGCCTCGGTGGCCCATCCAAGGTGTAATGGCCAAGCGGAGCGTGCCAACGCGCTGGTGTTGAGGGGCCTCAAGACCAAAGCTTTTGATCAGCTCCACAAGCAGGGGGCGTGGTGGACGAAAGAACTCCCAGCTGTGTTGTGGTCGCTTCGCACCACCACCAGTCGGGCGACTGGAGAAACACCTTTCTTCCTAGTCTACGGGGTAGAAGCTGTCCTTCCGTTCGAGCTGTCGCTCGACTCTCCATGCGTTGCGGCGTTCAGCGAGGAAGGCCAAGAGGACCATCGCAGAGAAGAAGTCAACCTTCTGGAGGAGGTGCGCGACCGGGTGGCCTTGCGTGCCGCTCGGTACCAGCAAAGTCTTAGGCGGTACCACGCCACCCGGGTCCATGAGAGAACACTAGCAGTGGGCGACTTGGTCTTGCGCAGAATCCAGACGCATGCCAGTCGCAACAAGCTGTCTCCCCTGTGGGAGGGCCCCTTTAAGGTGGTCTCAGTCTCTCGGCCTGGGGCGGTCAGGTTGGCCATTGAGGACGGTCAAGAGCTGGCAAACTCCCATAACTTGGAGTTGTTACGAAAATTTTATCCCTAAGAACTGTAAGTACTTGGTAGTCCGCTTTGATCAGCTAAAAGGGTGGGCTCTCCCCTAGCTGATCAGTGACTACTGATGGTTAGTAAAATTGTTTGCCTTAAAGGCTCTTGCTTTATCCTTTTTGTCTCCCTTGTGCCCCGGCGGGTAGCATTTAGCGTGGGTGTCATTGGTACCGACAGTTTGGTAGCTCCTTGTTGGTATACGGTAACACCCGGCGTTCGCGTCGGCAGATTTCGCCATCAGAGCGCGAGTACTAAGACGGTGCTTCAATGCGGTTAGCGCACCTCGGGTTGCCACCGCGAACATCGCAGGCCCGAAACCACTCCTGGGAACCCGCTACCTTGACATGCAACGTCGCGGGCTAGTTCCGAATCACAAGGGCTTAAGTTCCAAAGAAAGGGACCATGATGACCCCACGCGGGGACTTATACTCTTTTAGACTATTTCCCGCATGCCCTGCATAACATCTATTTGTGTTTTCAGTGGCTGCGTACAATCACAGATGAAGTGATGAAGCACTGGCCTAATTCAAACATTCGAGATCACATCGCGGCAAGCCTGGGGGCTGGTCGCCCGACGGCCTGTAATCGAGATAAGTTGTTTGCACTGAATATTATTGACCTGTCTTTCGTATTTGCGCCCTGTTGAGTCGAGTTGTGCGTGGTTGTCACGAGTGCCAGTAACCTGACGGCTCCTTGCTGATAAAGCGAGATGCCCAACGATTGTGTCTTGCGAGGACGGGCGACCAGGAGCGCGAGTGCGGCACGGTGCTTCCAAGTGGCTAGCGCACCTCAGGTTGCCACTGCGAACACCGCAGACCCAAAACCACTCCACGGAACCTCGCCTTTCAGGCATGCGGCCTTCGGTCCGCTCGAGAGATCGCTAGGATCCAAGTTCCGAAAGGGCATGGGCCAGTGACAACCTCGCAAAGGGACTTAAGACTCTATTTGTCTACATTCTGCGCATCCCGCGTAACTTTTGTTTATGTTTGTACCGGTTGCTTGCAATCACCCAAGAAGTGCCGAAGCATTAACCTAACCTAAGTGTTCAGGTTTGCATTGCGGCAAGATTGGGGGCTGGTCGCGGGTGGTTGAGTTAAACAAACACAATCAAACACAGACAAATAAACACGCAGGTAAAGTAAAAAGATGCCAATTTCATTACAATTGCTAAGGCAGTTTTGGCATACAGACAGGCAAAACAAGAACAAAAAGAAGAACAAAACAAAGGCGGCGACCCGGGCCATCAGTTGTCATTGGCAACTTGGATGTGCTTGCCGGCCTCCTCGACTTCTGCCTCCGCCACCGCCGCATCGAGGTCCGAGCCCTCCACCGTCATCAGCCCGGTGACGTGCTCCGTGGCCTGGCGCACGCGCGCCTACGCCTGGGCCTTGTCTCCCTCAATGCCGACCACGATGGCCATTGGATCGAAGGAGGGGTCGCGGCTGGCGTAGCACGCCAGCACGAACGACGCGGTGGCAACTGTGACTTGCCGTCCTTCCTGGGTGGAGCGAGCAGCCAAGGCGGCAGGCAAGCCGCTAAGCGCCTCAATGACTCGGGTGATGCAGTGTGCATACTGCATCGCCGAAGGCTTAAGAGGCTCACGGAGGTCCACCCCCAGCGGCTCCAGGGACCTCTCCATGCGCCGGTAAGCTCCTTCACCGCGTGCTTCATGCGCCTCCTCCTCCCGTGCACCCGGGCGGCAGAGGCTGCCCGATCGCCCTCTCACAGGGCTACCGTCTCCCCTTCTCCCTCTCACTCAGACTAGGCGCTGCGCCACAGGCCGCCATCTCTTCGACATTTGAGCTTGTACTGGTGGCTGCCGTGAGGAGGGCGCCCACGGATGCGTGCGCTTCGCCAAGTTCGGCGAGCAGCGTAGCCAGGCCGGAGGTTGGAGCGGCGAGGATGACCGAAGCGAGGTGGGCGTGGGAGCCGGTGCCAGCAACGTCCACTTCGGCCCCTTCAGAGGCGCCGGGTTGCCTCGCGTAAGTCCCCATTGGTGTCTGTTGGCGCTGCGGATGTTTGCTGGCCGAAGCACCTTGACAGCCACCGCTTGAGGTGATCGAAGCGAATAAACCACCAAGCGTGAGCCCGCCCTAGCCAAGCGGTGGCGCATTAGAGTTTCGGCGCCAATGGAGGTGGCACCAATGGAGTCGGTGCCGTGGGAGTTGGCGCCGTTGAAGTTGGCGCAGTTGAGGTCGGCGCCACAGGAGTCGGCGTCGGTGTAGCCAGCATCGGAGCAGGGGCAGCGGACGTCGTCGCCCCGGATGAAGACACCACCACTCCGGGCGCGCTTTGTGAAGCGGCGGAGTCGGTGGCGGCGGGAGTTTGATCCTCGGTGCGGGGCCTCTTGGGGTCCACACCCGAGGTGTCCGGAATGCAAGGCCATTTGCCTGTGCTCCGATCGTCAGTTGGGGCTGGGTCCCTGATCACCAAGGGACCGTGGGCTGGCAACACTGAAGGACCGGTGGAGTCCATCGCCGGAAACAACTTGATGATCCGGAGGCGCTCTACGGACTCCAGATCGCAGAGCGGCCGGGCCCCGGTGGGGAAGTTCGGAATGCTCGGCGTTGGCGGGAGCAGTCCGGATAGCCATTTTGAGACGGTGGGGCCGTCCAAGTTTCCTGCGCCTGGCGGAAAAAAAGAAGACAAGAATGTTGGTTGATGGCGACCATAAAAGGAGATATGTATTCATGAGAAGAGTAAAGAACTTACGGCCGAATGTATGCAGGTCATGTCGTCGTCCCTATGCTTGCGCCATGCGGTAAACCGCACGACGAAAAGGCCGATCGCCGAACTCGATGTCCTGACTACCAACACCGTCGGGCGGCGTCTCATGGCCGGTTGATCTGGCCGCCATCGCCAGAGTTCCGCCCGTCTCATCGACGGGCGAGCTCAACTCATGAGCCTCACTTTGTCGCGGCGAGCATCCCAAGAGCGTTGACCCATCATCATCGCCGACGTAGAGCCAGTCGCTCCGCCATGCCTTCCAGTTGGACCTCGGCTAGAGGGGAATGTAGCGGGGGGCCAATCCGTCGCGAAGACGAAAATGGCAGCTCCCTGCGATCCCGCCGTCGGAGGAGCTGTGGAGGATGTAGAAGTAGCAGAAGAGAGGAAGGTTGGGCATTACCCCTACGAACATCTTGCAGAGGTATGCGAAGGTGGAAAGAATGAGAATAGAATTGGGAGTGAGATGAAGATGACATATTTCATAGAAATGGAGGATGGTGAGGAAGAATTCAGAAAATGGCGGCACCAGGCCTGCCAGAAGTCCCCAGGCGAAGACGACGATCTCCCCCGGTTCGCACCGTGGTACGAGGGTTCCACGGCGAAGGTGGAGGGAACCCTCGGGCGTCATCTTGGAGAGTGTCGCCATCCTCTCCTTGTCGACAGTAGAAGATGGAAAGGGTTGCGCCATTGGAGCAGAAGCAAGGTCTTTAGACAAGGAAGATGAAAGGGCAAAGAGCAAAGTGTGCAGAAATCAGAAAGAACGTGAACCGCTGGTCAGGGGTGCGCTTATATATAGGCCCCTCACACAGACATTTCATGAAAAGGCAAAAGTACGTGATGTTTCAGGTCCCGAGAAAAATCGGCGAAAGTGGGGAGGACCTAGACGGTTGCGTGCTCAGAAGTGGTGGGTCCATCTAGGAATGCACCGACATTAAATGAGGTCTAAAAAGAAACTGGCGCGTGTTCCAAGACGGACCCGGGGGCTACTGTCGGTGTACTTTACGCCAGGGTACCCTCTCCGTCGCAAATAAGTAAGACCACGTGGTGCCCTGGCGAGCAGGCGGGCGATCAAGCCGTGCTCGTCGGGCGTTGGCCCACGTGGTGGCCTAGCGAGCAAGCGGCGCTCGTGCCCTCTCGCCGGGCGTCGGCCCCATGGAGGCTCGGCGGCGATCGAGCCTGCCGCGGGCCGGCCTCCGTGGCGGCTTTGGCGAGCGTCGAGTTCGCCGACCGGCGTCGGCCTCCGTGGTGGCTCGGCAAGTAGGCGGCGATCGAGCCACCGCCACCGGACGTCACCACGTGGTAGCCTAGCGAAAGCGGAGCGTCGAGCCCTCTCGCGGGCGTCGGCCTCCGTGGCGGCCTAGCAAGCAAGTGACGTCGAGTTCCTTTCATGCGAGCCAATTTCGCGTGGCGGCTCGGCGGCGTGTGGGCGATCAGCCACTGCATCGAAAGCGTCGCCCACGTGGCGGCTTAGCGCGGCGGTAGGCGATTAGGCCATGCCCACCGCATCGGCCACGTGGCGGCTTTGGCGAGCGGTGCACTCGCGCTTCCACTTGCTCGGCGTTGGCCTCCGTGGCGGCCTAGCGAGTAGGCAGGCGATCGGGCCCTGCTCACCGGGTGTTGGCCCGACGTGGCGACTGGCGGCGAAAGCGGCGATCGAACCACGCGGCAACCAAAAGAATGAGAAGGAGGCTTCGCCTCGAAGTATCCTTCCCCTGACATGCTGTGTCAGAGCCTGACATGCTATGTCAGGGCCATTGATTGTGACGAGTTCTACTATCGACACGACGACAACCCATCCCTTTGACACCTCACACCTAACCCGTTGTAGGAATATCACATCCCGGTCAGACCGGGCGAAGCCATACATCGACATTGAATGAAGCTTGAGGGACAAGTCTACAGTGATGGGTGTAATTAATGAGTCGTAGATCAGTATGATGTCACCTTCTCACCTGCCCGAGCCAGCCCAGTCTATATAAGGGAGCTCTGGTGCATGGGGAAGAGGGGGGAAGGTCGAAAGACTTAGAGAAAAAAGAGAAGAACGAAGAGTATTGTAACCAGCTCAATATACATCAACAAAGATCTAGCGGATCGTAAAATCGCTTTTCCCATTGGGGGGCGAACACAGATACCTTTGGTGTGTTCTTTGATCTGTTGATTCCTGGATCCCTCGTGTGAGAGTCATTAGGGTTTCGAGCGCAAAGACACCCTCTATCGAACCTTAACCTCCATCCTAGGAGGATACCCCGTCCGTTGATAGGGTCCTGTCCGGCAAAATATGCCGACAATGGTGAAAACAGTGATGATAACACAACGATACCACGGATCACAATAAGCAACCTCATAGCTTGAGTTCAATGAGAAGCAGCGGAAATAAATCAACAGTAGCAGAATGAGCCAATCCATATGCCTAACAGGCAATCGACTGGGGTACACGTCCTAGTAGTCCGGATCGCCTTCATCATAACCACAAGCATAGAACTCGTAGTCACCTTCAGCTTCTACGCACTCCTGTGGAAAGTTAGGATGTTGCAAGGGTGAATTCAAAATGTACTTCGCAAGTCTTGGAAATATAATGCATGATAATTATATGCATGGCCGAACAATTGTAAGCATAATATGGCTCTTTTAGCACAAAATAGAATTTAACTTTAAATACCAATAGTAATTTCACAAAGCATCATTTAACCAAAGTGCAATTGAATAATAATTGAAATTGACATAACAACTTGACTGGCTCTAGCCGCCAAACCATAACCCGAGAGTTCCAACCACTCACAGATTCCCAAACCATCATTTTCAGTTAAAACAAAACCATAAGATCTACAATGTGCTAGCGTACTTTGCCTGCTCTTGACCGTGGGCACGGCTACTTAAGTAGTTTTAACTCGGCAGAGTGTATACAATTTACATGATCGACTCTTGTTGCTATGTAATTAACACACTTCCTTTAGTGTGTCGGCAGAGAGATTATGACAAGGCCTTTACAATGCATGACCCCGCTACTAACTTCGCCCACTAAGGTTTCACCGCTGTTAGGGTTCTAGCCACCAAATACAGAAGCCCCCTCTTGCGCCTTGCGAGTGTCTACATCCGGCACCCACATCCTACCAAATGGCAAAGCCAATAACGAGACACACAAATTAGCCAGGTCGTACCCATATAAACTTGTGGTTGTACGGTAGTGCTCGGTCCATGGTAACACATGCTTCGGTCCATAGGGCGGAACATTCACTTTACAAGGTCTCGTGCATCCAGCACCCACCAAACATCCATCTGCCCTGGTCTAATCCATTTCCACTTTATTTTATTAAATAGCAGCAGCAATACCAATTGCCACAACCTCTCAAATAAGTTTAAACCATGTTTGAAAAGTTTTCCATAATGGTATAATACCGAAACGATTAAGCTAGACTAAGCAATTCTACCGTCCCATGCTACACTATGGGTTATTACCAGATAAAGTAACTAGCATCATCTAGGGTGACAAAGGTTGTCATGATTAAAGTCAATAGGGATATACTGCAACTGGAATTTAGCTAAACCTTAACAATACATTTAAAGTACATTGCGAAAAATAATAAGCATGCATAATGTAAAACAACATAAGGTTTTCATAAAATTTGGGACCAACATGTTCAAGGAAGACTTGCCTTCGTTGCCTCCTGCTGGTTCTACCTCTGCCGGTTGATTCGCTTGAGTTTCGACTGCGTCGTCTACACGTGAAACGAGAATAAATAAATAAAACAAATTCAAAAATTGAAAAGAATGGTACTGGAAGATAGATCATGAATTTAGAAATTTGAATAACTAGAATCGGAGCTCGAACGAAGGAGAACAAGCTCCTAGAAGTCTCTCGGGTTAGGAAAATCAAAAAAATCAAAAGGGGTGACACGTGGCAGGTTGTGATTGGCTAGAATTTTTGGTTTTTTTGGGAAAATCAGAAAAAGGAAAAAGAATTGCTACTAATACATGGGACCCATGCGTCAGAGACACGGCTCACGGTGGACTGGGTCCACCGAGGGGCTCAAGGGGTGAGGTGGCGGGCCACGCTGACGTGGATGCCACGCGGCTGTTAGGGCTGACATGGCAGCAGGCTTGGCGCTAACGTGTCTACCACGCGGAGATGACACGGCGTGGATTGGGCACGGGCACGGGGTGGCCACGCGGCACTCATCCGATGGCGGCTTGGGATCGGACGGCAGAGGAACGGGTTGCGGGCTGCAGCGACATGGCACAATTTGGAACGATCACCACGGATCGGACGGCTAGGGATCGCTGAAGCAGCTCGACGGCGAGGGCGACGGCGCGAGGTACGACTTGGTGTGGATCCGGGAGAGGGCAATGCGGGCAACTCAAATGTGCAAGCGGCGCTGGCGGAGACCAACCAGAGGTGGAGAAAACAGCGGCAGAAGGCTTTGGGTGTGGTGGAGAACTCCGATGAGCGCGCAAGAGAAGACGATGGCGCGAGAAGCTACGCGAGATGGGGCGGCAGATGCGATGCAACAAGGCGAACCTTGGACGGGGTGCGGCAGCGGCTTAAATAGCCTCAAGAGGCGCACAAAACTCAGAAACCGAGATGGCGGTGTGCGGCACAAGGACTCCGACGGTGGCTAGGGTTTCGATCGGCGGCATGATGTGGCTCAATCGAGACCGTCCACGCTACACGGATCGGACGGCTCACACACGCATGGCTACGCGGGCGAGTGACGGCCGTTCATCAAGATCCAACGCCAACGGCGCTAGGGTTTCCTAAAGACGGAAGGATTTTGGCTCCCTTCGTGCGTCCACGTCGCCCTTTTGCTACAATAAAATAGTCTATCGTGCGTACGGTGCGTGAGCCGTTGAGCCACGTCACCACGTTGCTCGCTGGCTTGTTTGGCTTATATATTTTAGCACCATTTTTCATCAGCAATGCTCGCACGGCGCAACGGTAAGACATCTCGCTATGGCGCATTCGATCTCGAGTTCGATTCCCCACCGCACGAGCCCGCGGTGTTTTTTCCCGCGTGACGCGTGGCTCGAGAGCGCGGGGTGAGCGCGGGCGCGACACGTGGCCGTGGTGTCGCCTGCCTGATTTTTTGCAGAGAAGCCCTCCAAAGTTTCAGAAATCGCGTTTAGGTCCTTTTTTTAGGGAAAAGCCCTGGAAAATCCGAAATTTCATTTTTTTGCCAGGGGCCCTGGATAGTTTCAGAAATCGCATTTAGGTCCCTTTTTTAGGGGAAGACCTTGGAAAATCCGAAAATTCAATTTTTTCCAGGGCCCTAGATACCACCTGTTTTTTTCTTTGCAAAGAAACCCTTGTAGATTTTGAAAATCGCATCTAGGTCACCTTTTTTGCAGAAAAGACCCTAAAAAATCCAAGCTTTTTTCCAGAGAAGCCTCTAGAATTCTCAAATAGATTTTCTAGAATTACAACTTAATACTCCGCGGATCCCTTTCTTTGCAAAAGAGGGCCCAAAAAAATTAATGTTCCAGAATAGTCCGTTAACATTCTTTGTTACCCGTAGCTCTCGTAATTTGTTTTTAGCATGGTGTTTTCTCGAAAATCTGCATCCTTTTTTTTAAAGAGGACCAAAAAAATCTGCTGCCATGAATAGTCCGTTAAAATTCTTTATTACCCCGAAACTTTTGTGATTTGTTTTTAGCGTGTCGTTTTTAGAAAAATCGCCTCAAGCTTTCTAAGATTACGTATTACTTTGGTTTTTGCTTATTAGCCCTCCAAAAAAACGCCAGGTTTTCATGTCTTTTCCTGCCCAGGCAGCGGCTCAACGTGTCCTCCTTCCGCAAATGGCCCTCAAAAAATAGTAATTACGTTTAGGTCCTTTGAACGGTTTTTTACGAAAAGGACCTTTCGGTTCAGCAAAATCGCGAATCTTTCGTAAAAGTACCCTAAATAAATACAAAAAAACATACTTACGTTTAGATCATTCCAGGTATTTTTCACGAAAAGGGCTTTTCAATTTAGCGCGATCGCAGATCCTTCATGAGGGAACACGAGATAAATGAAAAAAAAAGCGTAATTGTGTTTTTATCCTTTCAATTGTTTCGCGCGTTTTCTCGATAATTTTTTAAAAAAACACCATAAAAAAAACGAAATTGATTTTGTGAAAAAAAACAGTGCACGCAACGTATCACACCGCGAAAACATCCCTAGTTACACAAATTATCAGGCCAGAGAACTAGTAAAATATATACTCACAAAGGAACAACACTTTGAGTTGTTCAAAAGACAAGGCTAGACACGACACACAGTAGCTGACCCAGAAATCCAATTGCCGCCGTTAGTGCCGCGGTGAAGCCAGCCTGGATTCGGAGATACAGAGCCCCTTCCACACTCGGGACACACTGGGAACGGATTCGAGCCTCAAACAACAGCAGCGCAAGATCAACAACCAACTAATTGGCGCCAGAGACGAACCGCAAGACCAAGGTACTGAAGGACTCCGGTTCTGTGCAAACCCAGAGTACACAGGACCAAGATTAGGCCCAACCACACAACACCAAAATGCTCGGATCAAGATTCCTTAATCCAAGAACTCAGCCAAAGAATCACCAGCCAGCCGCAAAACCGAAAGCAAAACAGATAATTTTAGAGAGGAGAATCAAGACTGAAAATTTCTGCTATTCTATCTGGAGAGGAGCTAGATTGGGGCTATATAAAGAAGGAGAGTAGGAGCTCCCAGGCGCCATAATTGCAAGTGCACCGCAACGGCCGCGAGCACCTGAGTCATGCGCCATTGCGCCTCCGCTGTCTCCTGCCGATTGAGATGAGCATCAGATCCGGTCAGAGCATGTGGTCCCTTCTCATTTCACTCATGATTTAATGGGCCAAGCCCACGATCCAGTTGCCCAATGGGCCAAACAATCCAGACTGCAGATTTAGATTTTTCATTCAACAGCAATGACCACATTAAAAAAAAAATTCTCAGCACAACAAGACCACAAAGAACCATCTGTGATCTCCATAGACCAAAGAAAATGCAGCACAAGACGTTTTCCCACAGGAACGAGTCCTTGAAACTACCAAATCAACCTGTTCTGCAGGAAACCCTTCTCCGTCATACATCGGATTAAACACAAAAGAAAAGATAAAAAAGGCACTCCTCTAGTGATTAATCTCATTATACATCAGGGACTTCCTGCTGAACTGCCGGACCTGGGAATGTTTCAGCTGCAGAAAAATCTGGCGGCCCCGCAAGACCAGTAGTCCTCTAGTGATTAATCTCATTATACATTTCCCCTTTTACACTACTACGGAAAGGGCATTTAGTACCGGTTCAAAAGAGCCTTTAGTACCGGTTTTTGAACCGGTACAGGCTATCCGGGACTAATGCTCAAAACATCGATCGGTTCCCTCACCCGCTTGATAGAGTATCGATGCGGTTCGAAGTCACACGTGGCGTGCAGGGAACCCCGAGGACCACATCGATGCGGTTGGTGTCTCCAACCGTATTGATGAGGTTCATCGATGCATCGCTGGTTTCTCCAACCGCATCTGATGTTTTGTATATATATAGGTCTATTTCTCCAAAGAGCTATTATATATGTGTGTGTGTTAAATCACAACTAATTAAAAGCATAGATAATCAATCATGCACTTTGCACGATAATTAAATCACTTGAACATTCATTAACAAATTTAATTACATCTAATGTATTAAAATATGTACACATATTTGTTCTTCTCGCTCATCGTCTAATGTATCAATATATATGTACACAACTTTAATTACAACTTGAGTATTTTTTTCCTACATTCATCGGGATCTTTTACGCGCATTGCTCTTGCTAGTCAGAGATGTCTAATTCCGACGATTCACTAGTCCTTATTGAAGGGCACAACCTGTTAAACATTGGTTCGTGAAACTCGCCTTTTGGATTTACGACCTCATCGTAAATAAAGCCGACGAGTTGTTCTTGGATTGCTCTCACTCGTCTTGCGGCGAGAGTTCGAACCTTGTTCCGCCAAATGTTGAGGCACCTATCGTTAAGTCATTAACTAATCAATACTTGAACTTGTACAAGATATAAGGAGTACCTATACATCATTAAAGCTAGTAATTATATTTACTCACCCCTTGTTGCCTTTTAGCACGCGATCGGCGGCTCGGTTTGGGTGTGCATAAACTACGCATACATAGTAGCCGCATAAATTGTTACCCGCTAATGAGTCAAGATCTGCGAGTGAAAAAGTTGAAAGCGTGAAATGGATGCAAGGAAATTAAGTTAACTAACTAAAAAGCTAGCATTATGATATACGTACGAGAGGCAATTGTAATGTCAAATTTCTCCTTGAATGCATACGTTTTTAGCACGGAACCGTGTGAATGCACTACACATGTGATTACTGAATTGTACATGATTAGAATTTGTTTCAAATTGAAGGAAATAGAGCTAGTACGATAATAAAAGGAACAAGAATTAATACCGATTGAGCATGTCGATAAAGTTTTGATACTTTTCAACCGGTCTCCTTTGCGAGTCCATAATTGTGATCGAGCTACGATCTAGCTCGATCATAAGAAGAATCCATGAAAACTATACATAGATGTGTCAACATAGATAACTAATTAGTTCTAACATCGTGTTATGAAAAAGGAGTAGAATGAGGTGGTAATGCAAAACACGTACTCAAATGAGTAGGCTAGATATATCTTTGACTTATATCTTTGACCCATTAGCGCATTGAATACGTTAGTCTCTGTTTCGCTTGGGTGGTCTCTAACGGTTGTCTTGTTGATAACTACTGGGTCCATGAAGCCTATGTCGAAAATACGATCCCTTCGGCATCTTTGTATCTCCATGCTACATAAGAAATTAGTTAGGCTTGCAAGTTAGTATAGTACAAGGAAGTGCACGATAGTTTTTTGTAAATAATTAAGACACTTACAGAGTCCAGCAACCCATCAAGCTCACGCTGAGGGCGTCTGTTTGGTATAGATCATACATGTAGTCCCAGTCGACAACAAATTGACCTTCACCGCGAAAAAAATCTTGTTGCTTAAACTTGACAGCGAACATCTCTAGACCATGCTTGGTTGCGTCCAAGTACCATTCATGAAATTGCCGCATCTTTGTCGTTAGTAGGCAGCTCCTCATGCCCGACCAATGACCCACCCATTTTAAATAACCATTTTACTTGGGCAACCTCAATCTTTTCCGTGCCTAATATTTGATTTGCGAGAAGGCCGTTTCTTGAAGAATTTTTGCATCTCCTTACTCTTCCCCTCAGCTGACATCTTCTTCTTGGGGCATTCCTTACTCAATGTGCGCTCGTAGTTTGATTTGCGAGGCATTTCCTTTTTATCCTTCAAATTTTTAATAGTCATTAAGCCTTTATAAAATTCTTACATGCGAGTTGAACCTTTTTCTCTGGTGACTTGGGTTTAAGAAATTTAGTTACCTCTCCTTTTACCACCTTCTTGATCTCCTCATCGTTCATATCATACGGCCGCTTCGGAAGTTCAGCCAGCTTCTTGGATTGGGTGGAGGACCCCGTCTTCTTGGGAGCTACTGGCCGAGCTGGCTTCATTCCCTTGGTCGGCGCCTTCTTGGGAGGAGACGGGGTTCTTGTGGCGCTTATGTGCGCGGGAGGTGGTGTAGGAGTCGGCGCCTTCTTGGGAGGAGACAGGCTTCTTCGGGGCTTATATGCGAGGAGATGGTGTAGGAGATGGGCTTCTTGTCGGGCTTATATCGCGAGGAGGTGGTGTAGGAGTCGGCGTGTTCTTGGGAGGAGCGGGTTTCTTCTCGGGCTTCTTCGCGGAGAGGACAAGTCCATGTTATCTCGAAAAATTATGTACCGTTTACGCCACAGGATGAAATTGTGTACTGCCTCTCCTAGCTTCGTAGTCCCGTCACCTCCAGGAATTTCGAGGTCAAGGTCCTCGTACCCTGGGCAGACCTCCTCCACCGAGACCTTGGAGTATCCTAACGGTATCTGTTGGCCATGGATAAGTTGCCCCGGCTCTAATGGGTGAGCCATACCATCGGCCGCCTTGAAGGTAAGGTTCCGCGCTTGGATATGCAGCTCACAAGGTGTCCGCTGCCTGATGTCGTCTACGGGATACTTGTCCAAGTCCGCTCCAAATTTCACCGGAAGCCTTGCCACGCCCGGAGGGGCTAATGATGTCTGGATTACTTGGAGGTTCTTGGCCCGTCTCATTGTTGGCTCAAGGCTAGCTGCACCTCTCTTCGGATCTCTTCTTGCATTCTCTCATTTGTTTGATTCAGCGTTCTTCAAGCGCACTAAGTTGTTGTGTCTGTCGAGCCTTGCTCCTCGCCTCGACTCCTATAGGTCTCGGCGTCTGGCGAAACCAACCTTCCACGGGACAACGCCGACGCCTCGTGTACGTCCGGTGCTCTGGATTTTGCAAGGCCCTTGTTAGCTCATCGTTCTCCTGTTTGGCACAAAGCTACCCCGGAAGTCTCCTCGATGGATCTACAAGCCTTCGCCACATCTCTTAGCACCTCCCCAAACACAAAGATTGCCGTTATCATCAAGGCGCCGCCGTGAGCATAGAACCAATGCTTTGCTCTGTCGAGCCAATCCGCTGTTGCGTGCGATACCCTTCGCTAGCGTGTCCTGTTCCTCTTCTCCCATTTTGGTATTGCATGGCGGTAACCACCGGGCGAGTCGGTGGTGATAATTCTTCTTCATGCATTCAACTTATTCTTCTCACTCAAACTTTGACCTTCGTCCAAGTCTTGTAGTTCTAAGCGCATCCCGTGATCTTGCAACTTTGGGTGCTTGTTGAAGTCGAGCGTTCGATTCTTCTTGATATACTCCGTGTTCACTTCTTTTTATAAGTCCGGAATCGACCGCCATCTTCTTGAGAGTGTAACTCTTCACCTTCTCTTCGGTCCTTGGGGAAGGTGAATGTCTCCTTCACATCGTTCCAAAGCATGTTCTTCGTATCTTGAGGACTGATCCCATTTTGCTATGCTAATTGCCACGTGGTCCCTAACGTGGACGCCGCATCTGTGAATTGAACGCCTAAGCGCCCGAGGGTGCAAGAGGTCGACCGTCCCTCGACGACCGGTGATAACATGTCTTGCCTTCTTCTTCTTGCTTGGACCTCGCTGACGTGATTGCCTGCCTGGTTGACCGATCTGAAAGCATGGTACAATCATGAACGGGTCAGGATGTTGGCTTAGCATGGTAGTGGCACCGACAATCATGAACGTGATGATTGTTACCTCGCCTCATCGTGCTCTGCTGACCTCATCGTGCTCTACAACATCATTGGCCTCGATGGCGGGTGCAAGCTCCGCCGTCTCATGATCATCACATCCCGCAATCAAACTTCTCATAAATTCTTCGTCGTCCATCGTCGTTTCTTAGGCTAGAAGAAGCACTGAAAATTAACGAAAATAGATCACATTTCATGTAAAGCTGATGGTACTACTCTAAAACGGCGTGAAGGCGGTGGGGAAGAGACGAGAGAGGATGGGCGGTGACGCCAAGATGTTCCTAATGTAAATCGGCCAAATACTATATGATGGTAATTTTGCTAGAGTTGAGAGGAAATCAAGTGATCGATGTTGTGACCTCATGCTACAAACATGTGCACATGTAACTTTAAAATGATACTTATACATTAGAAAAAATTCATATGATACATATACATCTCGAAATGAAAACATAATATGAAAAAATTCATATATTCTTAAGAATATATTTCTGAATAAAAATAATGAATCATTCTTATTCCACACTAAAATGATTTAAAAAAATAAGCCCTGCAAGTTCAAGAAGCATGGGTGTCACGAGGCGTCATTACAAGAGGCGAAGCCATGAGGAGACATGCTCGCTTCTTAGGACTTAGTTCTTCTTTGTCTTCTTCGCATGATAGGCTTCCTCCTCCTCTTCTTCATTGATCATGGATCTTGCGTGTCCAACTTTTCCAATGAAAAATTTTATGTTCTATCATAGAAGAGAGAACATGAAATTTTTCATTGGAAAAGTTGGACACGTAAAGACTCCATGATCAATGAAGAAGAGGAGCGGAGGAAGCCTATGGACAAAGTACAAGGAAGAAGATAAGAAGAAGAACTAAGTCCTAAGTCCATTTCAAGCAAGCATGTCTCATGGCTTCGCCTTGTACCGGATGCTCTCGTGACACCCATGCTTCTTGAACTTGCAGGGCTTATTTTTTTAAATCATTTTAGTGTGAATAAGAATGATTCATTATTTTTTATTAAGCAAATATATTCTTAAGAATATATGAATTTTTTCATATTATTTTGTACAATTAGATCAAATTATTATATCAGAGAATAAAAGAGAATTCGGACAAGTTTAAGATCTTTAAACTTGTGAAATTTTCTTTTTGTAATTCTCAGATATAATGAATCTGAACTTAGAATAATTCACATGATACATATTCATTTGACATGATACATATACATTTCAAACTTCACATATACATAGAAATCTCACACATACATAGAAATCTCACATATACATAGAAACCGATCAATAGAAATAGAAATTTCAAAATTCACCGAAATTAGAATAATTCACATGATACATATTCATTTGACATGATACATATACATTTCAAACTTCACATATACATAGAAATCTCACACATACATAGAAATCTCACATATACATATATATTTCAAACTTCACATATACATATAAATCTCACACATACATAAGTATTTGAAGATTTGCCTAATAATGACAAGTAAAAGGGACATCACAACTAGCATAGTGCTCAAGTTGTCAATTTTGTATTGTTCTCGAGATAACGGGTTGCCTTAAAGACCGTCCTCAAATCGAGAGGGACAAAGATCATTGACCAATTTGTGACAACATTACTTTAGTGAAAATGAAACAACTTTTCCAGCACTTGACAACTTAGAATAATTCACATGATACATATTCATTTGACATGATACATATACATTTCAAACTTCACATATACATAGAAATCTCACACATACATAGAAATCTCACATATACATAAAACTGATCAATAAAATAGAAATTTCAAAATTCACCGAGAAATTAGAATAATTCACATGATACATATTCATTTCACATGATACATATATATTTCAAACTTCACATATACATAGAAATCTCACGATACATAGAAATCTCACAATGTCATTTAAGCCTTTGAACAGAGACATGGTCTAATGTCACAAAGATACAAGCTCATGAATAAGTATTTGAAGATTTGCCTAATATATATATATGCAAACAATACTGCGACACAAGGAAATGATTCTAGTGACAGAAATATAAAGCAAACACAGGTGAGCCTATCCGAATGCAAAAGGAGCATACAACTTACTAGCAAGAAAGATCATTTTTGGGGTATTTGAGAAGGAGCATACAACTTACTAGCAAAAGGAGCATACAACTTACTATCCGAGAATGCAAAAGGAGCATACTGACTTCCAGAACCAGCAGCAAGAAGACGCCAACCATTATTTTTTTGAGAGCAAAAGGACATCGGAAGATGTCCTCTGTTTCAATTAAGAAATAAGCACAAAGTGTAACAACGTGATTACGGTCATCCAGAGCAAAATAACAAAATCTAAACCACAAAACGGCAAACCATTGCCAAAGAACTGAACTATCAAGATATAGAATAAATTGTCGGAATCAAGCAAAGAAGGCACCTCAGAGCAAAGCAGAACGAAAATCGAGTTGTCTTGATGTCGAACTCCAAATACCACTATAAGCAATTTTGTTAACAATAAGCAAACACCAAACCACCACCGTAACTTGCAGACGCTCAACCATTATGAACAAAGAAATATTCATAAGACAAATATATATATCGAATCACTAGATACCAATTGATCTATACAACTAAATGTCAAGTCTCGGAAAATTGTTGTTGTCACAAATGGTCTCAATACAGCCCAATCTTCATCGAACAATAATCCCACTCTTGCAAGGTCCCCAAGCCTCAAAGACTAGCCCCTTTGCAAGCTCTTGTGATTAGCAATCACTTTCGATTGGGTAAGGAGGGCACAAACCCTAGGGTTGGCGAAGGCCGAGGGGAACAATGGCGGAGGCAAGGCACGGAGGCAAGGCTTGGAGGCGAGGACGGCAAGTGGGGTCGTCGAGGCGAGGAGGATCCAAGGCAGGTCCCAGGCGTCCTGGTCGTCGGAGGTCTTTGCAAATGAGCGGAGGAGAAGGATATTGGGGAACAATGGCGGAGTAGAAAAATTGGGGAAGAAGAGGCGGGGATGGTTTTATAGGTGCACCATCGGTCCGGTTGGTGTGTTCAATCGATCGATGTCTCACATCGATCGGTGGAGTATCCAACCGATCGATGTGAGACATCGATCCTGCTGAATACACCAACCGGGATCGATGGGTCACTTCAGCGTGGGGAGGAGCCTAGGCACTATCGGTCCGGTTGAAAACACGAATCGGATCGATGTTAAAAGACTCAAAACAATTTAGCGCCCATACTAATCGACAAGAAATCTTCCTCCCCCTTGGCTAGCGCGAGGCGCTTGAGTTCGCGGGCTCTCCCGACCGTGAGGTCTCGGGTTCGAGCCCCGCTCGTGCCCCCTAGCCCTTCTTTTTCGTCTTTCTTTTATTTCTTTTTTTTATTTGTTGTTTAACTACTGTTTCATTAAATAATTTGTAAAAATGCTTTTACCACTTTAGATTTATTTAGTCTTTTTTTTAAGATTTCTTTTTTTGAATCTACTGTCTTTTTCGTCTTTCTTTTATTTCTTTTTTTTATTTTTTGTTTAACTACTGTTTCATTAAATAATTTGTAAAAATGCTTTTACCACTTTAGGTTTATTTACTCTTTTTTTTAAGATTTCTTTTTTGAATCTCTTGTTTAACTATTGTTTCATTAAATAATTTTTAAAAATGCTTTTACCACTTTAGATTCATTTAGCCTTTTTTGTAAGATTTCTTTTTTAAATGTCTTGTTTAACTATTATTTCATTAAATAATTTGTAAAAATGCTTTTACCACTTTAGGTTTACCGCCGTGCCCCCTAGCTCTTTTTTATTTTCTTTTTTTCTTTTATTTGTTGTTTAACTATTGTTTCATGAAATAATTTTTAAAATGCTTTTACCACTTTAGATTCATTTAGCCTTTTTTGTAAGATTTCTTTTTTAAATGTCTTGTTTAACTATTATTTCATTAAATAATTTTTAAAAATGCTTTTACTATTTTAGATTCATTTAGCCTTTTTTAAGATTTCTTTTTTGAATCTACTGTTTAAGTATTGTTTCATTAAATAATTTTTAAATATGTATCTTGTTTAAAGTTATTCTTTACAATATTTTTCCAACCATGTAATATAAATTAACATTATAGAAAATTGTAAGAAATAAAGTAATATTTGCACTCTTATAATTCCATTGCAAATTGTCACCTTGTTATATTAGTACTGAGGGACTTTGAACAATATTGTTAGTGAAATATCGTACAATTTGAACAGAAAATACAGAAAACCACTAGAGGAATGAGAAACTAGTATGTTAGTAGTCTATTACACCAAAAGCAATCCTTATTTGCTAACATACTTTGCTTTTACAAGTGATCCTTCATTATGATCGCGGCGTCACGTGGGAGATTCCTCTGTATCATTCAAGACACTAATGTCTCGTCCACCGTGAAAGGAGGCACTCGTCGAACTCGATTATACTCTTCTTCGTCCGTGGCGCCTCAACTCCGACAATCCTTCTTTTACCGAAGAACCACGTGGCGCCTTGGCGATCGCTCTCGCTAGTCTTCTCATACGCTTTTTAGGTTTTTGTCCATGTCCATCACATAGAATACCTGTCACATCATTAGCGAGCACGAACGGTTCGTCCCTATAGGCCACTTGCTTGAGGTCAACAGTTGTCATACCGTGACTTATCGATATCCACTACCGTTAGTTTGACCCATTGGCACCAAGCAGAGGGACTTTTAATGGCCCGTACTCCGGCTCCCAGATCTCCTCTATGAAACCATAGTAGGTGTCCATCTTTCCATTTTGTCCAAGGCATCTATACGGACGCCCTTTGTTTTGGTTGGTGCTCTTGTTATCCTGGGTTGTTGTGTAAAATGTGTACCCATTTATCTCATACCCTTGAAATGATATGATTGTTGTGGGCGGTCCTCGAGCCAAGAGTTTCAATTGTTCATCGATGCATGCCTTGCCCAACAATTGCTTTTGTAACCAAGCCGAAATGATCCATTTGCTCCATCGCGATCCACTTATCGACTTCTCTGGGTATTGGCGCGTAGACTCATCTCGTGATCATAGATATACTGAGCCACTCTGATTGCTTGTTTCAATACCGTGAAATGTGCTTGTTTAAATGCAAGTAGATCGTCGCTATAGGATTCTTTTCTCCCTAAAGTCCCTTTTCCTCGTAGCCTCCCTCATGGCGTGATCTGAGGACGCCAATCGGATTCAGATCATCCATGTAACTAACACAAAACTCGATCACCTCCTCTGGCTGACACCTGCGCAATGCAATTTATACAGGCGAGACCGATTCTGAACATACTTCTTTAGGATACCCATGTACCTCTCGAAAGGGAACATGTTGTGGAGGAACACAGGTCCGAGAATTTCTATCTCTTTAACAATGTGGACCATGAGATGGACCATAATATCAAAGAAGGATGGAGGGAAGATCATCTCAAGGCTAACCAGACTGTTGACCATGTCATCATGCAGACTAGATAACTTATTCGGCTCGATGACCTTCTGCGACACCGCGTTGAAGAACGAACACGACTTTATGATTGTCCTCGTACCCAATCTGCGAATACCTCGCACCGCCACTGGGAGCAACTGTGTCATCAACACATGACAATCATGGGATTTTATGTGTACGATTTTATTCTCTTTCATGTTTATGAGTCTCCTTATGTTCGAGGAGTATCCACAAGGGACCTTCACACTGTTTAAGAACTTAATCATGTTTTTTTTCTCTTCCTTGCTCAAAGTGTAGCTCATGGGGTGGAGGTACTGCTGTCCTTTCACTCTCTTTTCCTGGATGTAGGTCGTTCACGAGTCCCAATAGTTGAGGTCCTTTCGTGCTTGAAGTGTATCTTTTGACTTACCGTACATATCTACTTAAACCTAGCAGTTCACGCAGACATTCTTCGTGATATGCATGAAGTCCGATGAGTGGCGGACCTCTAAGTCTTTCGATAGAAGGTAAGTCCCAAAATATTGACTTCTTCTTCCAAATGGCCTTCGTGTGACCTTGTTCACCGGACAGTTTGCTACCGAGACCTTTTCCAAATACTACTTTCAGATCCTTTACCAAAGAAAATACAAGCGTCCCATGCGATGCATGGGCTTCTACGCTTTCTTCTCTCCCATCAAAATTCTCACCCTTCCTCCGTAACGGGTCCTTCATATGGAGGAACCTACGGTGGCCCATGTACACAACCTTTCGAGAGTTTTTTAGGTACTTGCTGTCCGTATCCTCTAAGCAGTGAATGCAGGCTTTATATCCTTTGATAGATAGGCCCGATAGATTACCAAGTGCAGGCCAGTCGTTGATGGTTACGAATAGCAATGCACGTAAAGTGAAGTGCTCTCTTTTGTACTCATCCCATACACGTACACCATCGTTCCACAGTGTTAACAGATCTTCAACCAACGGTTTGAGGTACACATCAATGTCGTTTCCAGGTTGCTTCGGGCCTTGGATAAGCAATGGCATCATAATGTACTTCCGCTTCATACACGCCCAAGGAGGAAGGTTGTAGATACATAGAGTTACGGGCCAAGTCTTTGGATCGCTTTGCTCATATCGCCGAACGGGTTCATCCCATCCGTACTCAACCCAAACCTTATGTTCCTTGCATCCTCAGCAAAGTCCGGGTATGTTCTATCGACTTTCCTCCACTGGGAGCCATCAGCAACGTGCCTTAGCCTTCCGTCGTCCTTACGGTCTTCCTTGTGCCAACAAGATCATCTGGGCATGCGCTTTGTTCGCAAATAAACGCTTCAACCGGGGATTACAGGAAATACCACACCACCTTAGCAGAGGTCTCTTCTTCTTGCGCCGCCCTCTACCTCACAGGGTCATCACGCTGGTCTTATACCGCGAAGTTTTGCACACGGACAAGCTTCAATCCTCATACTCATTGCGATAAAGGATACAATCATTACGGCATGCATGTATCTTCATACCTCCAACCCCAAAGGGCGCACAACTTGTTTGGCATCGTCGTAGTTTCGGCGGTGTGTTCCCCTCGGAAGTAACTTCTTTATGAGGCATAACAACTCGTCGAATCCCTTATCGGACAATCCATTGGTCGCCTTCCATTGCATCGCCTAGTGTGGTACGCAACTTTTTATGGCCTGTCGACGCTTTGGGTACAACAGATGTTCCGTGGTCCTCCCATAGGCGCCGGAACTTTTCGTAATGTCTTTCATCGATGTATTCTCCTCTCCATCACGCAAAGATCTGGTCTAGGTCATCATCACCACACTCCCCAATGTATCTTGAAAGAACCATGTTGACCGGCGTCCGATATTGTTGTTCCGCCTCTTCTTCTTCACCGTCTTCCTGTATAATCTCTTCTTCACCGTGCTTGGTCCAGCAGGTATAGTTTGACATGAAACCTCTTGTGAGCAAATGAAAGTGAAGGTGGCTGGATTTTGGCCACTCCTTCTCATTCTTGCAGTCTATGCATGGACAACATATGTAGCCCGACGTCGTGTGTGCATCGGCCGCACGAAGAAAATCTTGCAAACCCTGCAAGAACTCCGGGGAGCGTCGATCCATGTACATCCATCGCCGGTCCATCTACATTATGTTACATCAAGATAACTGTTACCTCATTTTCGGATAATGAATTGTTGAACCAAAACCTAAATATTAGCTAGATCCACACCTTCAATCCGAGCTAAATAATAATCCAAGCAAAATATAAACCCACACAACAAGTTTTTGCAACCTACAAAAAGAATTGGTCGATCAGTCCTGATTCAAAATTCGAACAAAATTCACGACGACTTTGTTTGCAAATTCTGTTGAAATTGTAACACCCTAAAAATTTCTAAATTATTATTCAATCATTTATTTTTATTTTTTCTAAATCTCTAGCACTTAATTAATGATGTTTTCAAAAATAATTTCTTGATGGAAATTAAAACCAAAATTATACTAGAAGTAATTTTCTAAGTTTAAAATATTCCAAAGTATTTTTGAAAACTTTTCTCAAATATTGAACTTATTTTATATTTTCTATAAAGCCATTCATATTTCTGATATTATTTTAATTCGCAAATGAATTTAAATTTCTTCTTTTCCACATAACCATTGCCATTTGAAGATCCCAAACTCCATGATTTCCATGCACCATTCTCCCCAGACTTCGTGCAACCAAACCTCATCCTTCATCGACCGATGGAACTAAAACCTAAATTTAAGCTAGATCCACACATTAAAGGCGAGCTACATTATAATCCAAGCAAATTCTAAGCTTACACAACAAGTTTTTGTATCCTATTTGAAAAGATCAAGCTAGATCTCTACATTCATATTAATCTTTCATCAATCATGGGAAAAGATCAAATTTTTTTTATAATTCAAGCAAAAAAGAGGCTCCATTTAACACCAAATGATGTGAGGAATGATGTTACTAACCTTAGTTACCTTGGTTGCGAGTAAAATGACCAAAATTTTAAAATTTGGGCAGCACCTCCTCTACATTCATAATCTTTGATCAATCATGGGAAAAGATCAAATTTTCTTCATAATTTAGGCAAAAAGAGGCTCCATTTAACACCAAATGAAGTGAGGAATGATATTACTAACCTTAGCTACCTTGGTTGTGAGTAAAATGACCAAAATTTTGAAATTTTGGGCAGCACCTCCTCCTTCAAGCTCTTGGTCAAGCTCCACCGTTCTTTTCGCGCCTTTGGAATGATCTAGAGTCAGCGCAGAGCGGGAGGAGGAAGAAGTTTAAATTGAGAATCGATCGGTTGAAGACACCAACCTTGATCGAAATCATCAAGATCTTGGTTCGTGTGACGAACCGGCACTATTTAGTGGGTGCTAAATAGTATCGGTTCGTGAAACCAACCGTGCGATAAAGATCTCATCGAGACGGTTCGTGTCTTCAACCCAGACTAATCGCTTCCCGCAGTTCAGTAGCCGTGAACCGGATGATCTAAATATCGGTCTTTCATACCCAACCCAGTCTTGATGGGCGGTAGGAAAGGTCGATTCTGTAGTAGTGTTATTTCTATGATAATCCAAGTATTTTCTTTTTCATGAGGAACATTTCCCTTCTTTTTTTAAAAAAAAATTGAATGTTTACACATACTAGTTTAGTGCTTTTGGTTTCATTATTTTTTTTTCTCTAAAGTTATTAAGCTTCTTCACACAGGTTCTGAATTTACATTGGGCCATACTGGGCTGCATTCGACAAGCCTAGTTTCGTAATGGGTCCGGCCCATTTATATCTGGTTTCAGGAGAGTTTGCAGGGTTTTTTTTTCAAAAAATTGGATGACAACTTTGCTTAAATTCAACTAGAAAAAGTTGTCAAATATTTCTTTTCTTTCAAAGGTTAGTTGCCGAATATTCTTAAGAGCTGAGCTGAGTACATTTCACATAGCAGCAATAGTAAAAGACAAAGGCTCACCGATTAAAACTTTTATGCGAAAGCAATATCATCATCCAGTCCACTGAATTTGCACACATCATGCATTCAGATGCACACACGTGTACTTGTTCACCATTATTATTACAGAAGACATATAAATGCAACTAAGAGGTAGGATCGTCGACATCATTAATTTGGATATGATCACATTCATGCTGCTGCTGAACCCCTGCTTCTGGCAGAACTCGGGACACGTTGTCTTGTCACACGACACGATGGCGTCTATGCAAATGCAAATGCAGTAGATCAAGTTAGCTTAATTTGTACATGCGTATGTATATATGTGTACACAAATTAAATCAACTGAAAATGTATTGTATGTGTGTAGATATTGTTATTACCTTGTGCATGGTAGGATGGGAAAAGCATAGCCAGGGCTACAAAGTTTGCAAGTTGGCTAGCTTGCCATAAGAGTCTGGAATCGAATCAGTGAACCAATTGTGTGATAGGTTCAAGTAGGCTACCATTTGGAGTTGTCCAATTGAATCTGGGAGGCTACCAACCAAGCTGTTGGTCGAGAGATCCAAGAAATTAATTTGTTTCAAGTAGCTTATATCAACCGATAATACACCATTCAAGAAATTCTGAGATAGATCTAGCTGGATGAGGCTATCAAGATGAAACAAACTTGAGGGTATAGTTGATGCTAACTGGTTGTGGGATAATATCAAGTTTTCTAACTTGGTGAGGTTACCGATCTCCTTTGGTATGGAGCCAGATAATTTGTTGTTTGAAAGGATTATTTTTTCTAGATTCTTTAGAATTGCAGTATTTGATGGGATCGAGCCAAAGAAGCTATTTCCATCAAGCCTAAGTAGTTAGGGATTCTCCATCATCAATTCATCATGATTGATTCTGGAAATGCACTATACAATTGGTTTATAGATAGATCTAGCCAATTGAGTCTAGTTAAATTTGTAATCATAGCTGGAAATTCATCGGTTAACATGTTCTTATCTGAGAAGAAATATTGCAGCAGACATGACAGATTCCCCAGAGTCAGGGAGACTCCCTGTGAAATCAGTAACTGGTATGGCGAGAAACCATAGTTTCCTACAGTTGGAAAGAACAGAGAGGAAGTTCAGATCACCCTATAGGTGGTTTCGTGAAATATCAAAATGCACCAAAGAGTTCAGGTTACCAATTGTTGCTGGTACTGATCCAGCCAACAGGTTTGTGTTCAATAATAGGAATGCTAATTCAGACAGATTGCCAAGAGAAGCAGGGATGGGTCCAGTTAGTTGATTGCTGGAGAGATACTCCGTCTGTTTCTTTTATAACACGTTTTTTAGCTAGGTACAGAGATTAAGGATGTTGTAAAACCAAGAGAAAGACTAAAAGAAATAAACATACTATCTATGCTAATACATTGGAAATGTGAGAGCGAATAGTTTGTGAGAAAGAATACTTATAAATGTAGCTGGTGTGTGCATATGTTGCAGAATGGCAATGTAGGAATTTTACACAAACCTCCTCACATGGTTTCTTTTTTCATCACAGGAATTTTGTAGCAATATTAACAAATCTTACAAAACTCTCTTGGTACAAACGAGGCCACATGCTATAGTGGACATATTTGAGGAAACAAAAGTCTAGCAAGAAATCCCCAATGTAAAGTGGCATTATATGATATTGCCAATAGACTGATAAATCTCACAGCAAAGAAAATTAAATTATACAATATTATAGGCATAATTAAGGGTACGTTAGGATCCTGGGCAGGCTATTTATTTGGGACTGGTAAATCACAAGATACTAACTGATCATGCTTTATATTGCTTCATCTATATGGCCTTAATTAATTACCCACAATATTCTCCTAGATGCTAACGTCTAATCACCACCTAGGGGGAAATAATTGGCCTGGGTGGATAGGCAGGAGGGAGGGACTTAGCGCCTAGACGCCGCCTTGGTGAGCTAGTTGGCCGCCTAGGGGAACAGTGATTACCCATAACATGGGTCTCGTTGACTCTTAATTTTGCTAGCTTAAGTTCATCCACCACCTGTGCCATGGTTGGTCTCTTGTCCACGTCTTCTTTGAGACATTGGACCGCGATTCCACCAATCCTGTCGAGGCATTCCATGTAGTGAGGCTGAGTAGGAAATGAAATCTCTTTGTCATACATCTCCCTTCTTGTACCCTCCTCCTTGTAGGATTTGACGAAGTTTATCGGAAGGCTGTTGCTCCCATCGTACTTGGCCTTCTTCCGTGTGATGAGCTCAATAATCACAACTCCGAAGCTGTAGACATCGCTCTTCTCCGTGAAATGGCCTGTCTTGATGTACACAGGGTCTATGTAGTTCAGATCCCCCATCACAGACCAATTGTTATACCTGGTCACAGACACGAGCTTAGACGACCCGAAGTCGGAGACCTTTGGCATGAAGTTGTCACCAAGGAGAATGTTGCCGGACTTGACATCCCCATGAACGATGTTGTGGCCACCGTCTGAGTGCATGTAGGAGAGAGCTTCGGCAGATCCAATAGCAATATCCAAGCGAGCCTGTAGCGAGAGAGTACACTTTTTAAGTCCATGAAGTACACTGTAGAGGCTTCCATTGGAGATGAACTCAAATACCAACATGGGGACATCTGTCTCTAGGCAACATCCGACAAGGCGGACTAGATTCGTGTGGTTGATCCGAAATTGGATGGAGATCTCATTCACAAAATCATCTGGGCGCCTCTCCTCGCCTTGTGCAATTGAGCGTTTTACTGCAACTTGTTGGTTGTCATCTGTGATTCCCTTGTAGACCACGCCAAAGGCACCATTTCCAATGCTGGTGCTATAGTTCATTGTGACCTTGTCTAGCTGCTCTTTGGTGAAGATGTTGATGTTCATGCTCTTCAGTATTTCACCACCGTTTTTGTCGAAAAAACCTCTCTGCCTTCGTCTCTTACGCTCTCTGCGGATGAACCATAATAGGACTACCAAAGCACCGACTGCGCAGAATGTTGCTGCGAAACACAGATAGCGTAGATCGATATTAATCGTGATGACATTTATTGCATTTGCATGCATGTTATCTTGATTGTGCTAATTCAACTAAAGACCATAAATATTGAAGCAAACAAGAAAAAAAACTAAGGACCATAAATATAGAACTTTACTATGAGTACAAGCAAGACAGCTACTTTTTCCCTTCCTGAATAGATGTCATTCTAGTTTTTTTGTATTTCCACTAAAGCATATCTACAAAAAAAACTGCATTATCTCTCTTTATTATATCTTTGAATAGTACGCCTTACTCTAATCCATGATAGTAAATGACATTAGAAATAACTAAAAGGGATGGATATAAAAGGAAAAAATGTAAAAAGTCACATTGAAACTGTAGAATGACTTATATGTAGGAACAAAATTTAAAAGCTAGAATGATATGTATTCGAAACAAATGAAGCAGTATATATATCAATGCCCGTGCGTTGCTACGAAAAATAAAATTGGTAACGAAACATAAAGGTTAAACAATAAAAGAAAATTGTGCTACAAGATCAAACATCTATTTCTCCCGATTACAAAAGTTTTTATGGTTTCTTCTCTGGCATGAATTAAAACCAAATATATTGTACGTAGCAATATATATTACCAATCTCAAAAATCAATCAATCATTTTTATCCCTTTTTGTAATTTATATTACCAGCTCGCGTTCCTCTCGCCATGTCCGAAGCGCGCGTTTCTCGGCGCCGTCGATCTCGTCTTCCTCGTCGCCTCGCTCGTCCTCGTCATCCACCTCCTTCACAGGGGCGACACGGGGGTTTCCTCCGAGCACGAGGCGCCGCCGCTTGCAAGCAACGCCATTCGGACCATCAGCGCTACGCGGTCGCGCTAGGGACGTCCGCCGTCTTCGCCGCGGCGTCTGCCGTCCTCCTCGCGCTCGCGTTCTTCCTCTTGTCGAGCACGCCATGGCGCGCTGTGGAGTCCGCCTTTCTCGCCACCCACTTCGTTGAGCATGCTATAGCCGCGTGGTCAGCCGCCTCGGAGAAAGGGGCCGCCGCCGCCACCCAGCCTTTGCACCTCCGCATCTTCTAGATCGCCACCGCCCTCGGCGCCGCGCTCTTCTCTGCTTCGTCGGTGGTCCGTTGCGTCGATGATTCGCTGTTCTTCCCAGATGACCCTCTCGCCTTTGCCGGCCAACTCGTCCCCATGCCTCTAGCGTACCTAGCCATCACTGCTTCACCGGCCATGACGCTGGAGCCCATAAAGGTGAACCAGAAAACATCAGCGCCGAGGCGCCCGCCACGCCGTGCGCCGCCACGTCGTTCCTCTCTCTCGCGACATTCAGCTGGATCAACCCGTTTATCTCCAAGGGGTATGCCAATGACTCTCTCACCGTCGACAGCGTCCCACCGGTGTCACCGGGCAACCATGCCGAAGTGTCGTACGATTTGTTCACGTCCAACTGGCCGGTGTTGGGATCATGACACCCGGTGGGCGTCGCGCTCTAGCTGTCCTTTTGGCCGCAATTACTACTGACCGCAGCGCTCGGCCTCCTGCGCTTCGCGTCCATGTACGTCACTCCGTCACTTATTGACCAGTTCGTCGAGTTCATTCACCGCGGCGGCACGACATGGGAGATCTTGAATGAATTCCCTTGATTGATTTTGTGAAAATTGTACAGCATACATAAAATACAGAAGGAATGATTAGCCGGCTAATAATTATCAGCAATAATCAGGGATTTTGCTATAATAATCAACCATATTTAGAGAGATATGGCTGGCTGTAAATCAAGAAAGAATAATTAACTATAATGACTTGCCATTATTGGAGATATGGGGGCTAGGAAGAACGGACCGCTGCCATCAACTGCAAATTTATATTAGTAGAGATGATAATTACCTACTGTTGCAACTGCAGACGCCAGAAATATGGGCCGACAGTGGTCCCCTGTTCGTCCAAAATTGCATTTGCACTCATAACCACCCTCTGTATCATGACATGTGCTACCACTTGGACAAGAATACCTCGTAGGGTCTGATTTGCGGAACTCGCACTCGTTAATATCTGTATATTGAAAACTCGAATGGTCAGTCTAACAAAACAACAACCGTTTTCTAGCGTATGCGAGAATTTGTAATACAGGTAATTCTACCAAACTAACTCTTGCATCCGCCGGTGACATAGGGATTGCCATTGTATCCGTCGGAGCAGTTGCAGAGGTAACCCATCCCTTGTGTGGCCCTGACACAATGGCTGTTGTCGCTGACACAAGCGGAAGCTATTCGTTGTGCTCGCGGAGGAGGGCACACCGCATTATCTCTGATGGCCCAGTCAAACACCAGTGGAATACTTCTACTACCGACCCGCTTGTCGTAGGCCATATCATCTGTACGTTGAGATCTTTCTGGCTAAACTTGTACCTAAAGTACATAAGTTCACTTTTACTCTATCCTATGAAAAAAATAAGGAATATTGATAAACTTCTCATCACAAATGCATCACTGTACCCTCTCGCAAGAAAATAACACACGCATAAGATTATTATTGTCTATGGAAAATCTAATCGTATTATTTTCTTGTCAGTAATCTTAACATTAAAAAAGTATTATTAATTGGTCAAATTAGATACAAATTAAATATGTCTATTTATTTATATGCATACATATATTTTTCAGATGGAAGAAACCAAGGGCGACAGATCGAACTCCATACTTATGATCTATACTGATATTACAAAAGGACGGTTGAATTCTTTGCTACGTCTATGCAGTCTCATGCACAGAAAGTATTCCTTGCAGTAAGGCATCTCCAACAGTGCATAAAAACTATTCCCAAATTGTGATTTAGGGCATGATTAAAAAAAGGTTTAATTGGATATTTGCCACCATTCAACGTAAAAATTCGACGCCATGTACAAAAAATGCCACTCCAGTGGCATGATTTGTATATGGCGTCGAAGTTTGAAATTGAAGAGTGGCAAATTTCTAAATCTTGCCTTATTCTTCATCCCAATTTTTTGGCACGCCCAAACAAAGAAACTGTCTTCCTCATTTTTGCCACAGACCGCGCTCCCAATCTTCATTTCGCGCCTCTGCGGCTCCTTCCCAGCCCAATCACTGCCGCCCAAGCACCGAACCGGGAGCGATGGAGGAAGCGAAGGCGGCAGCGATTATGACGAGCTCAACCGCAAGGGCGAGGGCGCTCGCCACTTCAAACAGGGCCTCGGCTTCTCCTCCTCCGATCCCCACCCCACCTCCTTCCTCCAAGCCCACCACCACCTCCTCCCTCCTCTCGGCTTCGCTCAACGGCGCCTCCTCCTCCCCCCAAACCCCCAACCCCACCAAGCCGCCACCTCCTCCTGAACCCCTCCCCGCTTCGCCCGGTCGAGGTCCCCTTCTCGCTCAGGCCTGGCTCGGTCCAGTCTAGGTCTGGTCGAGGCGGAGGCGCCGGTCCAGTCAGTGTCGAGGATAGGGGACCGCAGGCATTGCGCGCCGGTCTCGGTCTAGGTCGCGGTCACCTTCTCGCCGGAGTGGCGGAGCTCGCACTCTGAAGGCGGCGGGACCGCCATGGGGATCGGCGGCGCGACGATGATGGCGACGGCTGTGAGGGCTCGAAGGGGCGCGGTGGTAAAGTGGATTACTCGCGGCTCATTGAAGGATATGATAGAATGGTCGTTACTTAATACTATTATACAGTTGTGTTGCGAGCCTGTTGGTGTTAGCGGAATGATGAGGTGTTGATGTTCTTGCAGACCCCTGCTGAGAGAATGAAGGCAAAGATGAAGCTTCAGCTTTCAGAGACAGGTATTGGCCGCTCTTTTTCATTAGTTAGATGTATTGTTTCCAATCCGTTGTGCTAGCATGCGGATATTCAATTAAACGCAATAATGTGGCTACTTGCATGAACATACCGTAGAGTCGGCACCAATTGTACTAGTTCAGTGAATAAGTGATTCCACAGTTTTGTGTTTAACTACGCTAGCTTAATCAGGTAGAAGTTGATTATAGATAAGCCTAGCCAGAACAATAAAGAATTTTTTTGGGAAAAAGAAGGGAGCTGTTGGAGGATAGGCTTTTTTTAGGAAAAAGATTTTTGGGAAGGTCCCAATCTAAGAACCCACTTGATGGAATAGCTAATACTCATTCTGCGTGCTGCCATCCACAACAAATTCTAAATATGATCTTTTGTAACCCAATGGTCTGGATTCAAACAATTAATATCCTGCCAGTATTAATTAAATGCAATAAATCCTTCGTCAATCCTTAACTTGACCCTCGGAAAAAGATCCTTAACAGTAATTTTTTCCCACATAAATAAATTTTAAAAATATCCGTATGGCTGCAACTCGATTGTGTCGATGCATGATGTAAAGAATTAAAGAAATAATCATTTTGAATGGCATATTAACTCGAGAGTTGCGACACGACTAGGGCGCGCGCGTGCACGTACGTACCAGCCTTTCTCGGCCACGAAGGCGTAGCTGCAGGGAGAACTCCACGCGGGGCTGTGTTTGTAACCCGGCCAGTTGACTACTATGGTGCTAAGGTTGCCCGGGATGGACGGCGTCTGGCAGCAACCGAGCCCCGCGCACGGCTCACCATCATGGGCGGCGCCATCCAAGCTCACGCACGTCGTGACGCAGCCGGTTGAGAAGCTCCCGTCGTCCCTGCCCTGGAGCAACGCCAGGGTGTTGCACCCGATGGCTGTGAACTCGTTCCTCCTCTGCGAGATCAGGAACGGCCAGCCGGTGAGGTTAAATCGCCATCTTGCTCTCGCAGGTTCGGTGGTGTAGGACGAATTGGAACACTCGCGCGACACGGGAGTGTAGACGCGCACCTCGCCAGCCTCCAACGAGATGTTCATGATCTCGATGTTCCCTGTGTATGGTCTCGGAGGGTTAAAGCTATGGT